>JAODAL010049713.1:0-27968 GCA_025379985.1 Phyllomedusa bahiana | reverse complement strand
CTGCCTAGGTTGAGAGATCCTCCACAGATAGTTTTCGGTGGACTCCGGTATAAGATAGCAGGATGTGTTAATTCCACGTTAAAAACGGGTATTATCATAATGGCAGAATTTATAAGCGCTCAGGCTAAAATTTAAAATACGTGAAATAAGGACACTGGGTACCTGACCGAGTTATTTAGTGCCTTATTTATTTCACTAAAATAAAAACAATGACGTGTATCGCGGAGTTCACCTGCTCCGCTTTATTAAGTTGCCCTTGATAAAGCGGACAGGTGAACTCCGCGAAAATACACCATTAGTGGCTCCACTCAAATTTAAATATATCCTAAAGGTCTCATGGGAAAAGAGCTGTGATTCAGCAGAGCCACTTTTTGGACGTTATCTCCTATAGGTGGTGCTGCAGAGTCCCTGCTCCTTCCATGAGCCCTTAGAATATATATAATATATAATAAAATTTATAATATATATATATATATATATAATATATAATATAAAAATATATAAATAACACACACATTTCTTAATGAGCATAACAATCATATACAAAATTACAACTGATTTTAATAGCCTTCATATCAGTTCATTTTTACTATAAATCTATATTTCATTTAATACTAATTGTTCTTTGAATAGTTCTTTTGATTAATTTAGTTAATTTTTCCTTATTAAATTGAATTATAATTAATATAATAGTATAACCCTATAGAGCAGGAGTATCAAACTCATTTTTTCTTTGAGGGAGACTGTGGCTGCATGTTTGATTACTATGGGCCACTGGATGGCTGTGTATGTTGGCTAGGGAGCCTGGTTAATGCTGTCAGAGTTGGGCCACCAATATAATACACCCTGGTCACATGATCAAAGGGAAGTGGTCACATAAAACAAGCAGTCAGGCAGCAAGTATAGAGCAGAAAGAGCTGAGCAGATTATTGTATAGTGTTATTGAAGGATTTGAGAAGAACTTCTAATTTCTTAATTTAAATTACTGCTATTTTTGGGTTAGGTAGTCCATTGGGCTGAGTATATATAATGATAGCTGTAAATCACTGATAAGACCGCCCACTGGACTCCTTAACCCCATAAAGGTGTTATCTCACTACAAAGATTAGCTTTCAACATGTAGGGGACACTAAATGAAGACTTTTCCAAATATATTGCTTTGTTCATTTTTTTTTTTGTTGAGGAGCTACAAGTGATTTTATCACCTTCTGAGGGCTTTCAGGGTTCTCTAGTGATCAACCTGTTTGCTTGTTCTCCCTCTGCTGTTTGTCTTATCTGATAGCATGATCACACAGGTCCCAGCACAGAACTGCCAGCAGCCTGAGAGCTTGTGTGTTATCTGATCTTTCAGACAAAAGACACTAATTACTACTGTTTACTTTAGCTCAGAAGATTCTCTGGACCTGACAGCATAAGATTGTTTATCTAATCTAGATGAATTAGCAGAAGTCTGAATACAGGAGCTCATATGCTTATTACAGACAGTTTGACCAGGAAGTGACAGGATGCATGAATGATAGAATGCTCCTGGCTCTATGAAACAGTGAGATGAGACAACCCCTTTAAGGACCAAGCGATTTTTTTTTACTTAATTTTGTTCATTACTTGACAAGACCATGACTTTTTTATGTTTCTGTGTGAATAGCCAGATGAGGTATTGTTTTTTTCATGACAAACTTTATTTTTTAAAGCTACATATATCTAGTTGATTAACTTTTATTAACTCTTTCAAGGAAGACTGGAAAAATATGTTGGGTTTTTTTGCATTTTAAATTCATGCTGTTCACCCTATGGAAAACCTACTGTGAAGGTCAGTACGATTATGGCAATACCATAATTATATGATTTTTTTTCACTTTCGAACAACAAAAACACTTTAAAAAAAAAAATTGTTTGTGTGTTTCCAAAACCTTATTTTTTGTAGGATAACTTTTAGGGCCACATTTATAAAACTGTCTAGGTCTAAATATCTCTTTGTTGCCCATAACAACCAATCAGAGCGCCCCTCTCATTTTTCCAGAGCACTATATGAAATGAAAGTGGCGCTCTGATTGGGTTTTCAAGGGCAACAAAGTGAGTTTTTTGACCTAGACAGTTTTCAT
This sequence comes from Phyllomedusa bahiana, assembly GCA_025379985.1. NCBI lineage: Eukaryota > Metazoa > Chordata > Amphibia > Anura > Hylidae > Phyllomedusa > Phyllomedusa bahiana. Next base: position 25,866 of record JAODAL010049713.1, on the reverse strand, counting down.
ACATGTGGCCCTTTGTTCTTATTGGCCCCATTTCGGGGTACATGAGACTTTTTGATCACTTTCTATACTGTTTTTTGGCAAGGAAATTTGCAAAAAAAAAATGCAATTTTGCCATTTTTTAAAACTTTTTTTTGCTGTTCCCTTTTATTTAAAGTGAGATTAGTCAGCCCCGCCATTTGAAAGTTTTATCTGTTTACTATCACAGCCAGAAAAGAAGCTGATTTTTTACGTAATGTTTAATAGCATAGAACTGATGAAATTAAAAAAAAAAAAAATACTGCCAAAATTTCTTTAAAAAAGTATTTTTCCAGAGATACTGGTTTTAACAAAAATAGTTCTTTCTGATAGAAGTGTCTCTTTAAAAAAACCAAAAAAAACAAAAATGGGCATTTGGTGTTAGGCTATGTTCACACGATGTAATTTCGCCGCGCATTTCGTGTCGTATCTGCACTCTAATACGAGCGAGATGCGCGCCGAAATTACAGTAATCCATAGTTCTCATAGAGAACTATGGATTACGCCTCTTCTCCCCGCTCGTACAATACGATCGTATTGTACACACAGGGAGATAAGTGGCATGTCAATTATTTGCGGTGAATACGCGCCGCAAGTAATGAATGTCAATGGGGCATATGCATTTTTTACTCTCCTGTGAGCCTATAATTTTGGGAGACTTGTTTGCTGTTTAGAGCCTGGACCGGCAGCTTTCCGTGTGGGATTCATTTATCCATCTGTGAACACTACGGAGGACACGCAACAACATAGCAGGGGTGAGCTTTGTGCACCTTGCAGCTTTCTTTGTTGGTTCCCTTCTGGTTTTACCAAATGTATGTTATGTCTTACTACATAACATATAGTTTAGATGCTGCAGCTTAGGACCCCTAAGAATCGACTCCACTGTTGGAGCCCTAAGAATCAACTCCACTGGTGGACTACTAAGAATCAACTCCACTGATAAGCCTCAAGGTGAACTCCATTGGTGGGTCCCAAGAATCAACTCCACTGCTGGGCCACACGAATCAGCTCCACTGTAGGACCCCTAAGAATCGACTCCAGTGTTGTACCCGTAATAATCGACTCCACTTTTGGACCCCAAAGAATCGACTCAATTGTTGGACTCCAAAGAATCGACACCACTGTTGGACCCCTAAGAATCGACTCCACTGTTGGACCCCTAAGAATCAGCTCCACTGTTGGACCCCTAAGAATCGACTCCACTGTTGGACCCCTAAGAATCGACTCCACTGTTGGACCCCTAAGAATCGACTCCACTGTTGGACCCCTAAGAATCGACTCCATTGTTGGACCCCTAAGAATCGACTCCATTGTTGGACCCCTAAGAATCAACTCCTCTGTTGTAACCCCAAGGATCAACGCCACTGGTGGGTCAAAAAAAATCAACTTTATTGGTGGACCCCCTAGTACCAACTCCACGTGTGGGACATGAGAATCAAACCCGCTGGTGGGACCCAAGAATCAACTTCATTGATGGGGCCCAAAAAGTAACACCACTGGTGGGTTTCAACAGTCAACTCCACTGGGGGGGGACCAAAGAATCCATTCCACTGGAGGGACACAAAAATCAACCCCATTTGTGGGCCCAAGGAATCATCTCCACTGGTGGGCTCCAGACACCCTAAATCAACACTGATCAGCAGGCGCCATAGAAGTGGAGCTCAGTGCTGGAATGGAGGCGGTAGGAAAAGTATTTTTTTCTATTTCACTCCCTTTCAAGCCCTTTACAGTGTTTTTTTTTTTTTTACACTGGACAACCCCTATAAGTGACCAGGATTGGAATTATTAAAAATTTGATTTAAAATTTAAATTTAATGTTGGTCCCTTTAATCTATTAGAAGTTGCAGATGTCACAAGAATTTTTAAAGAAACTCATCCTCGAAGACGATTCCCAACCAGCCTGGTCTGTCTCCTACTACTTTAAAACCTGTTTATTAAATTGTCCCATTTCAGATACTCAAGCAGATGACTCATACTGACTTTTATTTAGTGCTAAATGCCAGAATGATGAGACATGTTCTTGAGATGTATTTTTGTTGTTATCAATCTTGTCGTCTCCATAAATAAACCTTAACCCTAAATATATCCAAAAATGTAAATGTCCGTCATGGCTGGAGCTTCATCTCCAAAAACATTTGGAAAAATGTCTAAATTCACGATGCACCCCTCTTTCCAAGCCTCAGGGTACCTTCTTGTATAAAAATTTTGATATTAGGACATTTTTAAACGACTTTCTTGAGGTTTCGTTGAAATATTCAACTTTTTAGATGTAGTTTTTGAAGACAATATCAGGAATGGATTGAAAACACAGAGAGGCTTCAGCTTCTCCTTAGCCCTTTACTTGCCAACTGCCCATAGACTAACTATAAGGGCCACATGTATGAAAACTTTTTGGTCTTAAACTCACTTTTTTGCCCATAGGTTACTATGGGTAAAAAAAAGTGAGTTTTAGACCTAAACAGTTTTCATATATGTGTCCCTAAATGTCAGGTCAAGAGGCTGCAAGGATGTTCCAGAACTTAGGGCCACATGTATGAACCTGTTTAGGTCTGAGAGAAGGGGAACATCTCTCCTTATGGAGAGCACCAGTTAAGGTGTGTAGTGTTTTGATTGCCTTTTAGCCCACTACTAAGCATCTGCATATCACAAGGTATTATGGGAATGGAGCTGGGAAACTCACTGCGCCCTCTATTGGTTGTAACAAGTCCTCAATTTACTTCTGATTCACTGAATCTTTGAGAAGCAAAAAGGAATATTAGTCAAGCCACTTTTTTGCCCAAAGGTAACTATGGGCAAAAGAGTGAGTTTTAGACCTAAACCGTTTTTATACATGTGGCCCTTAGTGTCCAGCTGGGGGAGGGGAGAGTTGGCTGTTGGCGATGGCCAGGCTCTCCACTGAGAAGGCAGGGATAGTTTATTACTATCCCTGCCTTCTTAATCACTCAATGAGTTCCGTATAGACAGACAGGCAAGCCTATTGGCTTCCTGCTTCCCGGAAACTGCAAGAGCTGGTGAATCTTTTTTTTTTTTTTTTGAAGGAACACTACTTTCAGTAGGTGGCATTAAATACCGATTTCTCCTTTGGAATGTATTTGCATGTTTGATCTCCCAGAGAACATTGCATAGCGTATACAGCTTTATGGTGCTCTCTTCTAAGAGAACCTTTACCCTCCTAGAGCTACACATTTTTTGGAGAAATAGCAACTTGAGGACTTATTTTCTGAAGGATGGGCTGTCATTTTTAATGGGTAAATACAATGTAGTGTTTTTTTTTATAAAAGTTTCTATTTTTTTTTTATGTTCTGTAGAGATCACTTCTCCGCAGTCTCCTCATTATCAGCATAGACAGGATTACACTGAAAGGTGACACCAATGTGTATAGATAACACAGGATCCACCATTCACCATAGACTAATGCCTCATGTTCTGTAGAGATCACTTCTCCGCAGTCTCCTCATTATCAGCACAGGCAGGATTACACTGAAAGGTGACACCAATGTGTATAGATAACACAGGATCCACCATAGACTAATGCCTCATGTTCTGTAGAGATCACTTCTCCGCAGTCTCCTCATAATCAAACAAAAAAAAAAAAAAAAAAGAAAACATTCCTATTAAAACGTAGTTTTTACTATATACAATTATAAAATCATAAGATAGCCTCTAAATACTAGAGGGATAAATACCAGAACAGTGAGAGTATATAATATAATGTCACTATACTGTCTCCTATGCTGCTATACTAAATAATATTAACCCTCAGCGGAGACCCCATCCCAAAGAGGCGGACCCCACAAAAAACTCCTCTACTAAACTCTACAATCCACCCTATATTAGTATAAATGAATGCCAAAAAAAAGAAGGGAGAGACACCAATACCAGTATCCACTACCCGAAACAAAGCTGGTAGATACAAAACAAATCCCCATTATCAGCACAGGCAGGATTACACTGAAAGGTGACACCAATGTGTATAGATAACACAGGATCCACCATAGACTGATGCCTCATGTTCTGCAGAGATCACTTCTTCGCAGTCTCCTCATTATCAGCACAGGCAGGATTACACTGACAGGTGACACCAATGTGTATAGATAACACAGGATCCACCATAGACTACTGTCTCGTGTTCTGTAGAGATCACTTCTCCGCAGTCTCCTCATTATCAGCACAGGCAGGATTACACTAATAGGTGACACCAATGTGTATAGATAACACAGGATCCACCATTCACCATTGACTAATGCCTCATGTTCTGTAGAGATCACTTCCCCGCAGTCTCCTCATTATCAGCACAGGCAGGATTACACTGAAAGGTGACACCAATGTGTATAGATAACACAGGATCCACCATAGACTGATGCCACATGTTCTGCAGAGATCACTTCTCCGCAGGCTCCTCATTATCAGCACAGGCAGGATTACACTGGAAGGTGATGTGTATAGATAACACAGGATCCACCATAGACTAATGCCTCATGTTCTGTGGAGATCACTTCTCCGCAGGCTCCTCATTATCAGCACAGGCAGGATTACACTGAAAGGTGACACCAATGTGTATAGAGAACACAGGATCCACCAGTCACAATAGGATATGTCACAGCTCCTCCTCTTTTTCTCCCTGGTCACAGAGCATGCCCACAACACTCTCCTATAGAAGTCAATGGGTCTGCTCACGTTCACAGGCTCCTTTGTCCATGTAGCTGCTGCAAAGCATCTCTCTGAATGCTGCTAAAAGCAGCTCAAGCAAGATGGCCGCCCCCATAATCATATACAGAAAACATTAAATATATAATCTACAATCAGAAAATAAAAACAGCTGAGAAGAATCAATATGTATCTTGCTTTAATATGTAAAAGAAAAAAATAGAAAATAATAATAGATTCCCTTAAATACAATGTATCACACCAATGAGTCTTGTGTCCTTTAGCGTAAAGTATTCTTGTATATAAGGGGATAACGAGTTTATCTTAGATAATTAGAAGCTTGGAAGGGTCAAAGTCATCAGAGATGGCCTAAAGCTTTACAATAAGAGGTCACCTTGAAGTTTATGTGTTTGAACCTACAAAGGACTTTCATAGTCCACCGCTATGGTGCAAGGTTTCCTTCCCTCTTCTAGGGTATCGCCCGGGGGTGCCCATGTGGAAGCGTCAGGTCATGCAGCATAATTTTACCACTTCAACGTTGAATGTCATTTTGACAACATCGCAGTCACGTGGACGGACGCGGCGAGGGAGACGAGGGCCATTGGCCGCTTTGCAGGTTCTTGATTTTTGCATTGTTCGGGACCATGCGTTGATCTGTAATACATGTCGGATGCACTCGGTTTATCATGCATTAAATATTATACAAGGTGTAAAGATGCAAACACGGAGCTACGGATGTTTAGTCTGACAACTACCTGAGGCGTTGGCTTTGAAAGACGAATGCTCCGAATGATGTAATTGTATGTGAAACCAAAAGTGACCCACTTTACGAGGGCTTCAGGCTCATTAACAATCTACAGTACATCAATGGATCAATCACTCACAAGGCAAGATGCATGATTACAGAAGGTTGACCTACTTGTGAACGCGCCATTCACTCCCCGTCTTCGGAGCTTTACAGCTTCTATTTGTTCATTAAGAACGGCATGAAAAAAAAAAAAAAGCTCATGACACGAAACGCGTGGAGGACTTGTAATCATGGGAGCTGTGACGGTCAACAGCACCTTAGACCAGGCATCCTCAAACTGCCGCCCTCCAGCTGTTAGGAAACGACAACTCCCATGATGCATTTATATAATCTATAAAAGAGGGCATGATGGGAGTGGTAGTTTACCAACAGCTGGAGGGCCACAGTTTGAGGATGCCTGCCTTAGACACAGGACTGTTTCCATTCAAGGGCTTCGAGATGACCACAATTAAAGGGTTTGTCTCACTACAGGGATCGCTGCTTTTTATGTTAAAGATTTTGCAAAAACAAGTCACTTTGCAATATGTGTCCATTACCAGTGTCCTACCTATTCCTAGATATTCCCTCTTGTATGGGCTGCATCAGCTCCTCAGGTCGCTATAGCTACAGACCTGTTCTCTCTCTCCTGATAGGCTGCCAGTGCTGGTCGCTATAGCTACAGACCTGTTCAATCTCTCCTGATAGGCTGCCAGCACTGGTTTTATAGCTACAGACCTGTTTGATCTCTCCTGATAGGCTGCCAGCACTGGTCGCTATAGCTACAGACCTGTTCTATCTCTCCTGATAGGCTGCCAGTGCTGGTTGCTATAGCTACAGACCTGTTCTATCTCTCCTGATAGGCTGCCAGTGCTGGTTGCTATAGCTACACACCGGTTCTATCCCTCCCAATAGGCTGCCAGTGCTGGTTGCTATAGCTACACACCTGTTCTATCTCTCCTGATAGGCTGCCAGTGCTGGTTGCTATAGCTACACACCGGTTCTATCCCTCCCAATAGGCTGCCAGTGCTGGTTGCTATAGCTACACACCGGTTCTATCCCTCCCAATAGGCTGCCAGTGCTGGTTGCTATAGCTACAAACCTGTTCGATCTTTCCTGATAGGCTGCCAACGCAGGTTGCTATAGCTACAGACCTGTTCAATCTCTCCTGATAGGCTGCTTGCACTGGTTGCTATAGCTACAGACCTGGCTTCTACTACAGCCTAGTAGAAGCCAGTAAACACGCCCCTGAATTAAAAATGAAACCAAGAAAACAGGACTGAGGTGAGATGAATCAATTGAGTGAGACAACCCCTTTAAGAGGAAGGGTAGATACATTGACAAAATCAACCTATGGGAGGCAAGCTTGTATTTGCTTGTTTAGGCCAGAAAATGTAACATAGTAACAATATAGCATAGTCGCCTTGAGGCTATTTTGGATACTTGTTTTCATATGGAGACCTCTTTTAGGACTCTGTACACAGCAAGGAACTCCTCAGTGAGAACCAGGCTCGGAGTAGCCCACAGGGGAACAGCGGAAACCTCCATAGGCCCTTGGGCAAGGCAGACCTGGAGTTTCTTCAAACTGCATATACATCCTTGGGAGAGGCAAAAAGAAAGAGGCAGAGTATAATAGGGATGTACAGTAGCTGTAGGGTGCACCCCGAAATCAACTCTTCTGGTGGGCCCTAAAATCAACTCCACTGGTGGGCCCCTAGAATGAATTTCCATTGGTGGGCCCGAGGCACCCCAGTCCAACACTGGTGAGAACCAATAGCTTACACAAAAGGCCACCTAGCTCAGCCTGTATTCCTGTAAGGTTGATATAGGGTAAGGTGAACCCCAAACTGCTGTTACTGTTGAGCCCTCTGATTGGTTGCCATGAGCTCTGATTGGTTGCGATGGGCTCTGATTGGTCGCTATGAGCGCTGACTGGTCGCTATGGGCTCTGATTGGTTGCTATGAGCTCTGTTTGGTCGCTATGAGCTCTGATTGGTTACTATGGACTCTGATTGATCGCTATGAGCGCTGACTGGTCGCTATGGGCTCTGGTTGGTTTCTATGAGCTCTGATTGATCGCTATGAGCTCTGATTGGTCGCTATGAGCTCTGATTGGTTGGTATGGGCTCTGGTTGGTTGCTATGGGCTCTGGTTGAACCCATAGCAACCAACCAGAGCCCATACCAACCAATCAGAGCTCATAGCGACCAATCAGAGCTCATAGCAGCCAATCAGAGCCCATAGCCACCAATCAGAGCCCATAGCCACCAATCAGAGCCCATAGCGACCAATCAGAGCCCATAGCGACCAATCAGCTCATAGCGACCAATCAGCTCATAGCAACCAATCAGAACCCATAGCGACCAATCAGCTCATAGCGACCAATCAGCTCATAGCCACCAATCAGCTCATCGCAACCAGAGCCCATAACACCCACTCACATCACATAGCAACCAGAGCTAATAACAACCAATCAGATCCCATAGCAACCAATCAGAGCTCATAGCAACCAGAGCCCATAGCAACCAGAGCTAATAACAACCAATCAGAGCCCATAGTAACCAATCAGATCCCATAGCAACCAATCAGATCCCATAGCAACCAATCAGAGCTCATAGCATAGCAGCTGTGTGTTTGGCTGTGTGTTTGGCAGCAGCAGGCTCGCACCCTATAGTTTATTATAGGGCTCTTGCTGCGTCTTTCTGACCAAGAAATGACATGACAATTCTTGGAACGGATCCGAAAGACGCAGTGAGACGCATTGGTGATCACTCGTGTGAATGCCGATGCGTGTCTCGTATTAAGAGCAATATGAAAGCAAAAGGTGGAAGCACAAAAAAGTTATTGGTCACAGAAAATGGCGCTGCAGAGTGTTTTTAAAACTAAACAAAAGCACTACATAATTTGGTATCGCCGGTATCGTACCAACCTGCAAAATATAGATAATACATCATTTATACCAAAGAGTGAACAACATAAAAAAAAAAAAAACATAAACATGGCACAAGTATGTTTTTTCTCCCGTAACGCCGCAATTTTGTTTTCATTTCCCAGTACGTTTTATGGAATGGTCAAAGGTCAAAGTACATTTTGTCCTGCAAAAAACAGCTTCAGGCTCCCATTTCCTGTTCAGGCTGTGGGCGGTTCTGCAACTTCAGGCTCATACTTCCTGTTCAGGCTGTGGGTGGTTCTTCAGCTTCAGGCTCCCACTTCCTGTTCAGGCGGTGGGTGGCTCTACAGCTTTAGGCTCCCACTTCCTTTCAGGCTGTGGGTGGTTCTACAGCTTCAGACTCCTACTTCCTGTTCAGCCTGTGGGTGGGTGTATAACAGTGATTGGAATATCAGCTCTACTATTTCTAGCTATTCCTGTTATAATCTGTAGTGCACAAGGCTACAGAGTTCTACGGGTTACAATTTGACATTAACTTAGATAAACAAATTCCTGTACTAAAGAGAAGACTTATCAGGGAGTGACTCACCATGGTCGGATGGCAGCTTGGTGTAATGAGAGAGGAGTGAAAGAGCAGGGAGAGGTGTTCAGTAATCAAGAAAAACTTGTCTACACAAACAGTAGATACAATTTTCTTCATCTCCTGCACAAAGCAAAATCAGAACAACAATGTATTTGGTAATAATCTTCATTTACCTACCACTACATGTTAAAAGCTAATCATTGTGGTGAGAAAAACCCTTTTACTTGTTACCCTGACAAGTACAGGAGATGTTATCTCTTTAGTAAACACAAGGTACATGTGCTGTGAGGACTGAAAGCAATGGCTTATCTGTAATCTTGTTAGAGATAATTAGTTTGCATAACAGCTTAGTCCCTCCATGGTGTAATATCACTCCCTGATTTAAACTTTCTGCTCTAATCGGATAACAGAGTTATGGTAAGGGAACCAGGTGACCAAAGAAACCTGTGTGCACTCAGAGCACATAAAATGTCCCTTATCTCGTGACTAAAGTAAAATCTATTTACAATGTATTTAGAAAAAGTCTTCATTGTCCCAGCTCATTTTTGCAGTGGGAAAATCCCTTTAACTCCTTAACAACCCCCCGCCGACTTTTGACGTTCGTCTGCAGCGACGTCATTTGGCGTCGCTGCAGACATCGGGGTTTGTGGCTCCCGGCACCACAGCAGCGCTGGGAACAGGGCTGTACTACACAGCCCTGATCCCAGCCCTGCAAGTGCCGGGGAGCAGGGGAACCTCCGCACCCCGGTGCTTTAACCCTTTGATGTCCGCAGTTGGTCACCACAGAGCAATCAAAAGGTTTCCCTGCTCTGTCGGGTGATCGGGACTCCTGGTGACCCAACAGAGCCCGGGGGACGGCTGCACAGTCAGCCCTGGGGACCTAGAATAGCCCCAGGGCTGTCTGTGTGATAAGCCAGTGATCAGGGCAGACTGTGTGCTCCCCTGATCACTGCCTGTGTCAGACTTACACAGATTACAATGTATTAGCATATATGAATATGCTAATATATTACTTAGTGTAAAAAAAAAACAAAAAAAAAACCAGTTCCTTCATGGGATTAAAAAAAAAGTAAAACACATAAAAAGTGTAAAAAAAAAATAAAAGAAATAGTAAAATAAAAATAAATATTTAATAAAAAATAATTGTGCATACATTACACACAAAAAAAACCTACACACATTAGGTATCTACACGACCGTAATAACCTGTAGAATTAATCTAACAAGTTATTAAGTGTGAAATGTGAATGGTGTAAAAAATATGAATATGCTAATATATTACTAAGTGTAAAAAAAAAGAAAAAAAAAAACAGTTCTCCCTTCATGGGATTAAAAACAAAAAGTAAAAACCATAAAACGTGTAAAAAAAAATAATAAAAAAAAAGAAAATAAAAAGAAATATTTAATAAAAAATAATTGTGCATACATTACACACAAAAAAACCTACACACATTAGGTATCTACACAACCGTAATATCCTGTAGAATTAATCTAACAAGTTATTAAGTGTGAAATGTGAATGGTGTAAAAAAAAAATTAAAAAAAACTATTAACTATAACTAGTTTAAAACTTAAATTATTCCCCCATAAAGTACAACTCGTCTCGAATAAAACGAGGCCTCATACAACTGCGTCATTGAAAAAATAAAAAAGTTACGACTGTTGAAACGCAAGGAGGCAAAAACTAAAAAAAATGTTCTGGTCAGAAGCAAAGAAGGACTTAGGTCAAAATAGGGACTGCCCTGCCAAAAGAGGGGCACCTAAAAGGTACGGCCGTGCCCCATGTAGCACCCGCTCGCTCAGGACACAGCAGAAGAGTCTCAGCGATTGCATTTGTTAGTGATGGACCAGGGAACACTGCGCTCAGTCATGCGGGACGATTCGGCGGCAGCGGTGGGGTATGCGCTTCTCGCGGAGCTGGCCGGCTTCCCATTGCCATTTTATTTAGCATCTCTACATCATGTCTGTAATTTTCTACAGAGAGAAATTGCTGAGATCGTCAAGATCCATCTAGAACAGGTTAAAAAGACCAAGGGTGAGCGACGTGAAATAAAAGCCTGCAACACCCACAACTGCACAGGGGCTATGTATGATTTTAGGCATTTCCCAAAAGTGAACGCTATTACCTCCTAGATGATAGGAGATGGGTGATCACCACTAATGGCAGCGCTAATAGTGACCATGGGGGGACAAACACCTTCCACAGACCCTGAGCACCATATCTATCAGTATTGCTATTACAGCACCTGTTCACTTCTGCAGGTGTCAGTATTCACTGCAGGTCTGGAATTCCATTCATCCTATCATTGCTTAGTACTGATGTACTGATAGCAATATTCCAGTTTTGCACCACTCTGAAGACGGTTATTCATACTTTTTGGGGGTTTGCATAAGATAAGTGTCATTACAGCCCATAGACAGGAGTGGACTGTTCTGCGGGGGGAAAAAAAATCACTTTTAAAGGGGTAGTCTATTTAGAAAGACTCTTTGTTAAAAAAAAAAGTTCCTACAATGTTAAATTGCACAGACAAAACCCAGTCCCTGGTGACCCAGTGGCATATATAGAATTGACTTCCTGGGTACTAGTGTATACATATTCAGTGGTATATACAGATTTTAGACTCAGTACCCAATGCTATATACAGAATACAATCCTTAGTTACCCAGTCCATGGTTACCCGGTCGTACATACAGAACCCAATTCCTGGTTATCTAGTGCTGTATACAGAACCCAATCCCTGGTTATCTAGTGCTGTATACAGAACCCAATCCCTGGTTATCTAGTGCTATCTACAGAACCCAATCCCTGGTTATCTAGTATTGTATACAGAACCCAATCCCTGGTTATCTAGTGGTATATACAGAACCCAGTCCCTGGTTATCTAGTGCTATCTACAGAACCCAATCCCTGGTTATCTAGTGCTATATACAGAACCCAATCCCTGGATATCTATTGCTATGAACAGAAGCCAATCCCTGGTTATCTAGTGGTGTATACAGAACCCAATCCCTGGTTATCTAGTGCTATATACAGAACCCAATCCCTGGTTATCTAGTGCTATATACAGAAACCAATCCCTGGTTATCTAGTGCTGTATACAGAACCCAATCCCTGGTTATCTAGTGCTATATACAGAACCCAATCCCTGGTTATCTAGTGGTGTATACAGAACCCAATCCCTGGTTATCTAGTGCTATATACAGAACCCAATCCCTGGTTATCTAGTGCTATATACAGAACCCAATCCCTGGTTATCTAGTCCTATATACAGAACCCAATCCCTGGTTATCTAGTGCTATATACAGAACCCAATCCCTGGTTATCTAGTGGTGTATACAGAACCCAATCCCTGGTTATCTAGTGCTGTATACAGAACCCAATCCCTGGTTATCTAGTGGTGTATATAGAACCCGATCCCTGGTTATCTAGTGGTGTATACAGAACCCAATCCCTGGTTATCTAGTGCTATATACAGAACCCAATCCCTGGTTATCTAGTGGTGTATACAGAACCCAATCCCTGGTTATCTAGTGTTGTATACAGAACCCAATCCCTGGTTATCTAGTGCTATATACAGAACCCAATCCCTGGTTATCTAGTGCTATATACAGAAACCAATCCCTGGTTATCTAGTGGTGTATACAGAACCCAATCCCTGGTTATCTAGTGTTGTATACAGAACCCAATCCCTGGTTATCTAGTGGTGTATACATAACCCAATCCCTGGTTATCTAGTGGTGTATACAGAACCCAATCCATGGTTATCTAGTGGTGTATACAGAACCCAATCCCTGGTAATCTAGTGATTGGATTGGACCAGGGAACACTGCGCTCAGTCATGCGGGACGATTCGGCGGCAGCGGTGGGGTATGCGCTTCTCGCGGAGCTGGCCGGCTTCCCATTGCCATTTTGTTTAGCATCTCTACATCATGTCTGTAATTTTCTACAGAGAGAAATTGCTGAGATCGTCAAGATCCATCTAGAACAGGTTAAAAAGACCAAGGGTGAGCGACGTGAAATAAAAGCCTGCAACACCCACAACTGCACAGGGGTTAGGTCTGATTTTAGGCATTGCCCAAGTCACCCATAGAAGATGGGTGACAACCACTAATAGTAGCCCTAATACTGACCATGGGGAAGTCACACACCTTCCACAGACCCTGAGCACCATATCTATCAGTATAGCGATTACAACACCTGTTTATTTCTATAGGTGTCAGTACTGACTGCAGGTCTGGAATTCCATTCATTCCCTCTTCCATTCATCCCCTCTTCTTCAGTACTGATGTATTAAGAGCAATACATCAATGTTCATGATAACATACAGTATATCAAGTCTGTGCTCCACCCTTAGGCATGGAAAGAGGTTTATTCAGACTTTTGGGGTTGGAATGAGATGAGAAAAAAGGGTCATTAAAGCAAAAGTGTCTCTATTCTGGGGTGGGAATCACTTTTAAAGGGGTAGTCTTCTAAGGATGACCATGTTTGTGAAAAGGTTGCTTCAATGATAAGCTGATCACAAAGTTTCCCAACTACGAGCCCCCTAGTGGTCAGTTATAAACTGTTGTAGAAGTAGCAGTAAGTGCACAATTTCCCCACAGCACTCCTACAGGTGGGAAAAGTATTACGCTCTTCTCACTGAATTTAGTGGAACTTTCTGGTCCCTCTACTCTGGCCATAAGGAGAAAGACCACAAAAGGGGACCCGATGCATAATCTTATAGTGTATTTAGAAAAAATATGTTTTCTAAACTAGACTGCACAACTTTTCACTATATCTCCTCAAGGCTTTATATTATTGTAGTCATTTCCTTAGGTTAGAAAACTTGCCTTTATATATCCTTGTAGGTAATTCGGAGTTAATAGAGGGGGGTCCCAAGTTCAGGGTCCTTATCTCCTGGCTAGAGTGGGAAAAGTTTACAAAGAGTGTATCTAGCTCTGGAGGACCCGTCCTGTCCTGCATTACAAAGCTATCCCATTGATTTGAAGGGACATTGTGTAATGCTTCATTTCTCCTGTTGGAGCGCTGTAGGGGAATTGAAGACTTTCTGCCAGGTTTTTCCATAGGTTACAGCTGATTTTTGGGAATCTCAACAGGGGGGGCTGCATGAGATCAGTATATTGTTCATGGATCTTTCCACCAAATTGAAATTCAAAGTCCAAAGTGGTGTCCCTTGATCATGGGTAGCCAACAGGGGGAGTGGAAAGGAGCTTTGGTTTGTACACCTGTCCTAGGCCCCTCTCTGTGTGGAGTAACACGAACCATACACCAGAGAACTGCCTGTATGCAGAATCGGGGCCATGTCTCCAAGGGGCATTTTCCACCTGCCATTTTGCCACTTACCTACTGTTAAAGAGCTTTGGGGCTGTTGGCAGATATGGGCATGCTCTCGGCATCTGTGAAGTAGAACTTTTTGGTTAAATACCTTACACTTCCCACCCTTTCCACCTCAGGTTCATCCATCATGGCCTAACTAAGCTAAGACGGTGATAGCAAGGTCCTGGGTCGCAGGTTTGTATCAGAGTTGTGCTTTTCTTGGGCTGGAGCAACCAAAGCAAACAAGCCTAACCTACCCATGATCTGAGTGGATCACTTAGTGTGACTCTTTGGTTGTGAACTGTCTGGAATGGGTGGCCTTATCAGGCAGAACACTCTGCCACCAAAACAGCTTACCACCCGATCAGAGCATGCAAGCCCCTCTCACATGACATGGGGGCATCCATGGAGAGGAGGGCGCATCCATGGAGAGGAGAGGACATCCATACAGAGGAGGGGGCATCCATGGAGAGGAGGGGACATCCATGGAGAGGAGGGTTATCCATGGAGAGAAATGGGGCACCCATGGAGAGGAGAGGACATCCATACTGAGGAGGGGGCATCCATGGAGAGGAGGGCGCATCCATGGAGAGGAGAGGACATCCATACAGAGGAGGGGGCATCCATGGAGAGGAGGGGACATTCGTGGAGAGGAGGGGACATTCGTGGAGAGGAGGAGGCATCCATGGAGAGGAGGGTTACCCATGGAGAGAAATGGGGCATCCATGGAGAGGAGAGGACATCCATACTGAGGAGGCGGCATCCATGGAGAGGAGGGTTATCCATGGAGGGGGCATCCATGGAGAGGAGGGTTACCCATGGAGAGAAATGGGGCATCCATGGAGAGGAGAGGACATCCATACTGAGGAGGGGGCATCCATGGAGAGGAGGGTTATCCATGGAGAGGGCATCCATGGAGAGGAGGGTTACCCATGGAGAGAAATGGGGCATCCATGGAGAGGAGAGGACATCCATACAGAGGAGGGGGCATCCATGGAGAGGCGGGGACCTCCATTGTGAGGAGGCTTATCGATGGAGAGATATGGGGCACCCATGGAGAGGAGAGGACATCCATACTGAGGAGGGGGCATCCATGGAGAGGAGGGCGCATCCATGGAGAGGAGAGGACATCCATACAGAGGAGGGGGCATCCATGGAGAGGAGGGGACATACCTGGAGAGGAGGGGACATCCATGGAGAGGAGGGTTATCCATGAGGAGAAATGGGGCATCCATGGAGAGGAGGGTTATCCATGGAGAGAAATGGGGCATCCATGGATAGGAGAGGCCATCCATACTGAGGAGGGGGCATCCATGGAGAGGAGAGGACATCCATACTGAGGAGGGGGCATCCATGGAGAGGAGGGGGCATCCATGGAGAGGAGGGGACATTCGTGGAGAGGAGGGGACATTCGTGGAGAGTCGGAGGCATCCATGGAGAGGAGGGTTACCCATGGAGAGAAATGGGGCATCCATGGAGAGGAGAGGACATCCATACTGAGGAGGCGGCATCCATGGAGAGGAGGGTTATCCATGGAGGGGGCATCCATGGAGAGGAGGGTTACCCCTGGAGAGAACTGGGGCCTCCATGGAGAGGAGAGGACATCCATACTGAGGAGGGGGCATCCATGGAGAGGAGGGTTATCCATGGAGAGAAATGTGGCAGCCATACTGCGGAGGGGGCACCCATGGAAAGAAGGGGGACATCCATACTGAGGAGTGGGCATCCATGGAGAGGAGGACGCAACCATGGAGAGGAGGGGGCCTCCATGGAGAGGAGGGGGCATCCGTGGAGTGGAGGGGGCATCCATGGAGTGAAGGGTTACCCTTGGAGAGAAATGGGGCATCCATGGAGAGGAGAGGACATCCATACTGAGGAGAGGGCATCCATGGAGAGGAGGGTTATCCATGGAGAGAAATGGGGCATCCATACTGCGGAGGGGACATCCATGGAGAGAATGGGGACATCCATGGAGAGAAGGGGGCATCCATGGAGAGGAGGGGACATCCATGGAGAGGAGGGGACATCCATGGAGAGGAGGGGACATCCATGGAGAGAAATGTGGCATCCATACTGCGGAGGGGACACCCATGGAAAGAATGGGGACAGCCATACTGAGGAGGGGGCATCCATGGAGAGGAGGATGCATCCATGGAGAGGAGGGGGCATCCATGGAGTGGAGGGGGCATCCATGGAGTGGAGGGTTACCCATGGAGAGAAATGGGGCATCCATGGAGAGGAGAGGACATCCATACTGAGGAGAGGGCATCCATGGAGAGGAGAGTTATCCATGGAGAGAAATGGGGCATCCATACAGCGGAGGGGACATCCATGGAGAGAAGGGGGACATCCATGGAGAGAAGGGGGCATCCATGGAGAGGAGGGGACATACATGGAGAGGAGGGGACATCCATGGAGAGAAGGGGTCATCCAAGTAGATGAGGGGCATCCATGGAGAGAAGGGGTCATCCAAGTAGAAGAGGGGCATCCATGGACAGGAGGGAGCATCCACAGAAAGGATAAAGGGCAATATGTCATTAAAATGGCTGCTTTCTTCCATAAAGAGTGCTATCCTTGTCCAAAAGCTACCTCTTGTAGAACATCTTATCTCCATTCATAACCATAGGGCTGTGCTGCAATACCAGGCAGAGTCTTTAAACAAGCGTGGCAGTGTTTCCACAAGGAAAAATTCTATTTTTCTCATCTCAAACTATTTTTTTTTTTAAGTTTGTCTAATTTAATAATAAGACTGGAAAGTGGCCGCTGTTAATGAGATGTAAATGTTGCTGCATGAGAGGCACCGCGGGGAGGCTGCTCCGGAGGACGATCGCCATTCCCTCATTTTGATTGAGGGTTTAATTTATATGAACATCCAGAACTGTCCTATATGGTTTACATTGAATGACACAGAATTATGATCCTATTACGCAGCCGTCCTCGGCACAGCGGGGCACCAGCACCGATTCCACAACCCCCGCCTCATCCCATCAGCGGCTCGTCTTTACTTCAACCTGTCAGCTCCTCTGGTGAGAGGACACTTAATACAGCTGATTGCATCGCTTCTTTATATATTGTACTGATTGTCAAACTCATTACAAATCACTAACCTGCGTTACCTCTTATAACCAGTCCAAGGAGCTCAACTTTCTACTAAAGTTAGAGAAACAAAACTAAACTCAATGCATAACCTCCACCTCCGCGACTTCTTGGTAAAAGTTTGGGGGCCCCATGCCTGATTTTTTTTTTACTGCTCCTTGGCTGGGCCGTTCAACCCCTTTGTGACCAGGCACATTTTTCAGAACGATTTCTCACACTTGGTCAGTCTACTAACATTTTCGCGGTTCTTCCGTGATACAATAGGCTTTATTTTTATGTCATTTTTTCATTAAATGGAGAGGAGGGGACATCCATGGAGAGGAGGGTTATCCATGGAGAGAAATGGGGCACCCATGGAGAGGAGAGGACATCCATACTGAGGAGGGCGCATCCATGGAGAGGAGGGCGCATCCATGGAGAGGAGAGGACATCCATACAGAGGAGGGGGCATCCATGGAGAGGAGGGGACATCCATGGAGAGGAGGGGACATCCATGGAGAGGAGGGTTATCCATGAGGAGAAATGGGGCATCCATGGAGAGGAGGGTTATCCATGGAGAGAAATGGGGCATCCATGGAGAGGAGAGGCCATCCATACTGAGGAGGGGGCATCCATGGAGAGGAGAGGACATCCATACTGACGAGGGGGCATCCATGGAGAGGAGAGGACATCCATACTGAGGAGGGGGCATCCATGGAGAGGAGGGGGCATCCATGGAGAGGAGGGGACATTCGTGGAGAGGAGGGGACATTCGTGGAGAGGAGGGTTATCCATGGAGAGAAATGGGGCATCCATGGAGAGGAGGGTTATCCATGCTGAGGAGGGGGCATCCATGGAGAGGAGGGGGCATCCATGGAGAGGAGGGGACATTCGTGGAGAGCAGGGGACATTCGTGGAGAGGAGGAGGCATCCATGGAGAGGAGGGTTACCCATGGAGAGAAATGGGGCATCCATGGAGAGGAGAGGACATCCATACTGAGGAGGCGGCATCCATGGAGATGAGGGTTATCCATGGAGGGGGCATCCATGGAGAGGAGGGTTACCCATGGAGAGAAATGGGACATCCATGGAGAGGAGAGGACATCCATATTGAGGAGGGGGCATCCATGGAGAGGAGGGTTATCCATGGAGAGAAATGTGGCATCCATACTGCGGAGGGGACACCCATGGAAAGAAGGGGGACATCCATACTGAGGAGTGGGCATCCGTGGAGAGGAGGACGCATCCATGGAGAGGAGGGGGCATCCATGGAGAGGAGGGGGCATCCATGGAGAGGAGGGGGCATCCCTGGAGTGGAGGGGGCATCCAAGGAGTGGAGGGTTACCCATGGAGAGAAATGGGGCATACTAAAGTTAGAGAAACAAAACTAAACTCAATGCATAACCTCCACCTCCGAGACTTCTTGGTAAAAGTTTGGGGGCCCCATGCCTGATTTTTTTTTTACTGCTCCTTGGCTGGGCCGTTCAACCCCTTTGTGACCAGGCACATTTTTCAGAACGATTTCTCCCACTTGGTCAGTCTACTAACATTTTCGTGGGTCTACCGTGATACAATAGGCTTTATTTTTATGTCATTTATACATTAATTTTTTTTTTTTTATATGATTTAAAAAATAAAAAATAAAAAAAAGTGGTACTAAAATAAGTTTTGTAATTGTGTCCCTTTTATGCTATCAGGCTTCAACTGGGAAAACCCCTGCTGGACCCATAAGTCTATGTAAAGCTTAAAAGCAGCAACTTCGCTGATGCGTTTCAAACAGCGTCCTCATGGCCAAAACGCGTCAGCGAAGGTTGCTATACTCTATGATGCATATGTTCCACTGAAGAAAATAAAAGTTTGCTGCTTTTCCCCTTTACATAGATGGACTTGTTGCTGGTTAAATTTATGCCTTTATTCCTCTGGAGATAATATGGGGGGAGGGTGGGGGGGCAATTAGCAGGAGGTGGCCCTGACCGCCGAATCCTGTCCTGGTCAGCTAAGACTGTTTTCAATCATTTGAGCACATAACATTGTCTATACTGATTACAGTATATAATATAATATGCAACTATGATTTCCTACACATAAAAACAGAGTGTAAATTTAGGCCGTGGTGAAAAACAAGCTGATGAAGACCTCTTAAAGGGGAACTCTCTCCACATTGATGAGAGTTAAACATGTTGGCAAAGACGATAAATAAATACTGTACATTGCTGTTGTGATTTTCTTCCTTTCGGAGTCAGATTAGTTCTTGTATCCTGCTTGTGTACACAAGCTTCCCCAGGTTACCTACCACCTCTCAGTGCTCCAGCAGTGGCCGAGATGGTGATGTCAGTTCCTGCTTTTTCTTAGCAGCACGGGAGCTTCTTTATATTACTTACAGACAAACCTTACCCTTTAGAACTTTATACCCTTGTACCCTGGTGTTAAAACCCCTCCATCACCAATGTCCCTCTAACCGGGTCAGCTAGGAATAGCAGAGTTGAAATGTCAGTCACTGCTGTAGAAACGCCCACAGCCTGAACAGGAAGGAGGTGTCTTAATTTTTAGAACCAGCCACATACTGAACAGGAAGTGGGGGGGTTGAAATTTTGGAACCACCCACAGCCTGAACGAAAGTGGAGACTTTGTTTGGCTGTAGAACCATCCCCGCCTAAACAGGGAAGTGGGGGGGCCTGGACCCTTTTTGAACCCCCCCGGGCCCTAAAAAGGAAAGGGGGGGCCCTTAAAGTTTGTAAAAACCCCCCACGCCGGGAAAAAAGTAGAGCGTGAAGCTGTGGGAATCATTCCCGTTTGGAAAGGAAGTGGGGCCTGGAGTATTTGAACCACCCACGCCTAAAAACCCCGGAAAGGGGGGAAAGTTGAAGTTTGTAGAACCCCCCTTTGCCTGAACGGAAAAAAAAGGCACAGTTGTTAAATTCGCCCACGCCTAAACGGGAAGCCCAAAAAGACGGAACTTTTAAAAACCCCCCCAAAGCCTAAAACAGGAAGTGGGAGCCTAAAGCTGTAAAACCCAAACCCACAGCCTAAAAAGGGAAAATGGGGGCCGGGGAGCTTTTTGGGGAAAAACCCACAGCCTAAACAGGAAGTGGAGTCTGAAGCTTTTAGAACCGCCCCCCGGGTGAAAAGGAAAGGCCCCCCGGGGAAACTAAAAACTGTAAAAACCATCCCAGCCTGAACGGGAAAAGTGGGAGCCAAAAGTTTTTAAAACCCAACCCCACAGCCTAAACCCGGGGATGTGGGACCTGGAGCTAGGGGAAAACCCCAAAGCCTGAACAGGAAGGGGATTTGGGAAGCTGTGAACTGCCCACGGGGCTGGAACAAAAAGGGGGCATTTAAAGCGTTAGTGAAAGCAGACACCCCCCCTGGGGCAAATTTGGGGGGCCCCGATCTGTGGGAAACCCCCCAACAGCTAAACGGGAGTGGAGTCTAAAGTGGCTTTTGAAGAGAAAAGATTTTTTTCCCAAGGAGGTGCTTAGAGGGATTTCAGAAGATGCATCAGAGGCTTGTGGCTTTATAAGCCCCAAAAAATTTCCCCTTCCTCTGTCAAGAAAAGGCACCAGTTTTAAAAATTTTTCCTTGGTAAAAGGAGGTTTTTGGGGAAAAGGTTTAGCATTGAGCCCAAACAAGTTAAAAATCCCGGACCTTTTCATTTTTTTTTTTTACTTTTTCAATTTTGTTTTGGAAAATTTAAATTCTTTTAAAAATTTCGGGGTTTTCAAAAATTTTTTTTCATTGAAAAAAATAAAAAAAAAAAAAAAGGGATAAATTTAATCAAATTAAAAACCCCGAGGGAGTATGAAAGAAACAAGGGAAAAATTATCTGCAGGGCTTTAAAATTGGAAAAATCCCTGCCCCAATTTTTAAAATTGAAAATGGCATGTAAAAACTAAAATCTAAAGTAAATGCGTCAAAAGTGTGAAACCTGTGTCGTTCTAATTATCCAACCCTGTCTTTTTTCTTTAATGATCCCTTTCCCTCTTTCGTTTAAAAAAGAAATATTACACAAAATACTTGGTATATGATTGCCTAAAAAATAGGCTTTAAATGTCCCAAAATTAAAATTTATTTTATTGTTCCTATGTGGGGAGAATTAACTATATAAAAACTCCCCCTATGTACAAGAATTAAATTTCTATTTTACTGCCCCTAGGGTTGAAGGGAATAAAAAATTACTATTTTATTTCCCCCTTTGTACAAGATATAACAAATAATCCTGCCAAATTATGTACAAGTTTTAAAAACTACTTTTAATACTTTTCCCCTATTTTCAAAAATTTAAAAACTAATAATATCCCCCTATGTACGAATTTTTTAAATTTACAATATATTGTTTCCTTTGTAGAATTTTAATTTACTAAAATTTACCCCATCTTATTGTAAAATTTTTATAACAATTTAAACTGCCCCCTTTGGGTCAAGGTTTAAAAGCTTTTTATAATCTGCCCCTTTATTTTGAAGAAAAAAGGCTACTAAAATTTTACTGCCCCCTTTTGTAAAAGGAATATAACTATTTATAATATGTTTTCTATTTTCAAGGATATATCAAATTTAATACTGTCCTTATGTACAAGAATTAAAAATACTTTTAATACTCCCCCTTTGTAAGAATAAAACCCCCCTTAATTTTTTCCCCCTTTGGCCCAAGGAATATAATTTCCTAAAAATTTTTGCCCCCTTTATTTTACTAGAATAAAAACTACTTTAAATTTGTTTCCTTTTGGTAAAGAATTTAATTTTTAAAAATTTACTGCCCCTATTTTTGAAAAATTTTTAATCTATATAATACTCCCCCAAATGTAAAAGGGAATTTTAAACTGCTATAATACTCCCTTCCTTTATTTTACAAAACCCATATAATACTTTTAATTACTGCCCCTTTTTTACAAGAATATAACTACTAAAATTTACTGTTTCCAAAGGAAAGAATATGGGTACTATAATACTCCCCCCCTTATGTACAAGAATATAACTACTATAATACTGCCCCCTTTATTTTCAAAAATTTTAACTATTTAATACGGCTCTAGTACAAAAATTTTAAAAACTACTAAAATTTAATCCCTTTCCTTGTACAAAAATTTATTCTTCTATAATACTCCCACCTAGGTACTAATATAACTACTTTAATAGGGCCTCCTATGTACAAGAATATTAACTCTTAATTCTGCCTATGAAACAAAAATTTTTAATTTTTATTCCCCTTCCTTGTACAGAATTTAACTTCTATAATACGGCTCCTATTTTCTAAAATTAAAATTTACTATAATATGCTCCCTATTTACTTTAATTAAATATAAAATACCCCCTCTATGTACTAGCTTAACTACTAAAATTTCTCCCCCCAGGTACAAAAATTTTTTAATTTTAAATAATTCTGGCCTCAATGTACAAAAATTTAACTACTTTTTTTTCTGTTTCCTTTGTAAAAAGTTTATAATACAAAATTTACTGCCCCCTATAAACAAAAATTTTAAAAACTACTATAATTGCCCTTTGTACATGAATATTAAATACAAAATTTCTCCCCCCAGGGAAAGATATTTAACTACTTTAAATAACTGCCCCTATGTACAAGAATAAACACTAAAATACGGCCCCTTTTTTACAAGAATTTTCTACTATTAAGGCCCTAGGTGTTTTTATAATATTTTAAAATTTACTGTCCCCATTTTCCCATAATATAATACTTTAATACTGCCCCTTTTGTAAAAAAGGAATATTTTTTACTTTTATAGGCCCCTATGTTACAAAAATTATAATTTACTATAAAAATCCCCCTATGTAAAAGAATATAACTACTAAAATATTTTCCCTATGTCCCAAGAATAAAATTTTTATATAATACCCCTCCTATTTTAAAAAATATAATTCTATAAATGTTCCTATGTACAAAAATAAATCTTTAAAAACGCCCCCTATGTACAAGAATAAAAACTATTTAAAAATTCTGTCTCCTATTTTCCCGCATTTTGTTTTCTATAACCCCCCAAAATGTCCCAGCACCATATAGCAATGAGTAACAGATGAAGAGTCAAACTTTAAAGACCTCGCAGTTTTCTGTAGATCATGTGCCGCTCTGAATGTGACTGGAGGGATGGGTATCTGGGAGCCCGTGTACTGTGCGGTTATGTTTTACTTGCTGGCGTTGGGGTATATTTCAAAATATGTGTAATAACTTCCCCTTTTTAACAGGAAATAAATTTATGTGGGCTGCTATTTAGTGACTGTAAAGCACAATCCTACGGCTTTGGCTGCGCAGTTCTGGGCCCCGATGGGGCCCCCCCTCACCATTTAGCGACTGCTGCTTGGGTTTTTTGGGGGGTTGTTCCCCCGACGTTTCTAGATGGGACAGAGCGAGAGGAGCGGCGCGCACTCATCTGGGAAACACTTTTGGGGGGAGGGGCTATAGTCTGAACCCTTTCCCCTTCTCGGCTCCAAAACTGCGAAGATGTGTTTGGCCCCGCGCAGCGTCTCCCCGTTTTTAAAATGGAGCCAAGGAAAGAAGTTGTAAACAGCTTTACATAATCCCTGCTGCTGGAATTTCCCGGACAAATCCCGCCTGGGGGATTCCAAGGAATTTCAACCCCCCAAAAGTTAATAGTATTTGAGGTTTCCCGGGTGGGTGTATTATAGGGAGGTTTTATTTTTGTTCGTTGGGGGCGTTATTGTGTTTATTTTGTTCATTTGGGGGGGTTTTATAGTAGGGTTTTATTCTTGTACATTTGGGGGCGTATTTTAGTAGTTATATTCTTGACAAAAGGGGCCCGTATTATAGTAGTTATTTTTCTTGGGAACCCGGAGAAATATTATAAGTTTATTTTGTTCATTGGGGGCAGTTTTATAGTAGTTTTTTTCTTGTACATAGAGGGGGGAGTATTTTAGTAGTTATTTTTTGGTAGGGGGGGAGTATTATAGTAGTTATATTTTTTGTACATGGAAGCAGTATTTTAGTGGGTTTTATTCTTGTTTCATAGGGGGCAGTTTTTATTTTAGATTTCTTGTACATTTGGGCCCGTATTATAGTAGTTAATTCTTGGAAAATAGAGGGATTTTTATAGTAGTTTTTTTTTGTACATAGGGGGGCAGTATTTTTGTATTTTATTCTTGTACTGGGGGGAGTATTTTTCAGTAGTTTTTTTTTGTTCCCTAGGGGGCCCTATTATTTGTAGTTACATTCTTTTTTTCATAGGGGCAGGGATTTTATAGTTTTATATTCTTGACATAGGGGGGAGTATTTTTTAGTAGTTATTTTCTTGTACATAGGGGACAGTTTTTAGGGAGTTTTATTCTTGTACATAGGAGACAGTATTTTTTAGTAGTTTTTATTCTTGTAAAAATAGGGGGAAGTATTAGTAGTTATATTCTTTAAAATTGGAGCAGTTTTTTATAGTAGTTATTCTTGTACATTTGGGGGGGTTTTTAATAGTAGTTATATTCTTGTACATAGGGGGCAGTATTACAGTAGGTTTTTATTCTTGTAAATTCCCCCCGGGGGGAGTATTATAGTTGTTATATTCTTGTACATAGAGTTAAAAGTAAAACCCCATTTTACTTTGTTCAAGCAAAAAAAGGAAAAAACTTAAAAAAATGGGTAATTTTAAAAAGCGCTTTAAAAACAAAAAAAAACGGACAAGACACTTGGCAGCTAGCCCCATAAAAGTGTCTTTTTTATTGTCCCCAAAAAAAAATTTAAATAAGAATGCAAAACGGGGGTTTCCCCGAGGTAAACCCCCCGCTTCCTCCGTTTGGTTTGGACCGGGTCCCTGAAGTTGGGCTACCCAAAGGGTGAATTAACCATAGATTTCAACATTTAATTTATATGGTACCCCACCCAAAAGTATTCCCAAGGCATTTTTGAAAAAAGCCCCTAAAGGTACACTCCTAGCTTTCGGTTCAGCCTATTGAACATGTTTCCCGACCTTTTACAAGGGTTTGAGGGAAAAAAGATTGTCCAAAAAGGAAAAATTTTTTGGGTCTATAAACTAAATACGTTTAATCCAATGGCTTTAAAAAAAAATGGGCTGTTTTTGGGCTGAATTTATTTTTATTTGCGGAATATTTATCGGGGATACTTTTTTTTTGTGCATTTTTCTTTTGGGTATAGTTTTCATTTTATTTTTTAGATATACATTTCATTTGTGCCTTTTTATGGGGAATATATTTTTTGGGGACATTTTTTTTTTGGGGATACTTTTTTTTTTTTTTTTTTTGAAAACATTTATCGGGATATTTTTAGATTTTTTTTTTTTTTTTCCCTTTCATCCCTTTATGGGCATTATATATATATATATATATTTTTTATTATAATTTTTTTTTTTTTTTTGTGCATTTCATTTATCGGGGGACAACCCTTTTTTTTTTTTCCCCTGCATACCTTTATCGGGGGATATATTTTTATATTTTTTTTTTTTTTGTGCATACATTTTTTCGGGCACACTTTTTTTTTTTTTTTTTGGGGATACTTTTTTTTTCTGACAAAATTTTTTGCAACAGTACCCCCCTGCTGTTTTTTTCAGAGGAACCAACCCTAAGGAACTTTGAGTGAAAAATTT
>JAODAL010049712.1:0-27969 GCA_025379985.1 Phyllomedusa bahiana | reverse complement strand
CGCACCCCAAATTGTTTCCTAGGGGGATTTCACTAGCGTAAAATGCAAATAGAATTGACATGACAATTTTTAAAACGGATCCGAAAAACGCATCGAAAAGACGCAAGTAAACATGCAGCAGCGATCACTCGTCTGCGTGTTCTACATTGAAACCAATGGAAATCAAACTGCACATTGTTAGATGCCATTTTTGGTCCGTCTTTAGTCCGAAAAGCGGATCCAAAAACGGATCTGAAAAACGGCGTGTGAACATAGCCTTATTGGTTGCCAGAGCTAACAAACTGTATTTCCTATTTTGCCATAGGCAAACTTAAACCTACATTCTCTACTGAAAAAGACAAAACAAAACTTTTTTTAATGTATACCTCTTAACCTCAACACACTTTTTAAAAACCTGATTTCCCTAATCTCCCCTTTTAAACCCCCTTTCTCTTCTGAAAGGCCCGTTCACCGGCTTATTTCAGAACGTTTTTAAAAGGGGATTCCCGATAAAAATCTTTTCTGAAACGGAAAATCGTTGCAAAAAAATTTTTAAAAGTGGCCGATTTTAACGATCCCGATGATTCCCCCATCTACAATAAATTAAGGGGGAATCCGTCTGTAAATAATTGACTTGGGTTTGTTTTTCCGTCCGAATTGCGTCGTCATCCCGGCGGAACCCGGGGCACGGAAATACCGTCGTGTGAACGCAGCCGCTTTTTCTTTGAAACCAATGAAAAAAGGTTTTTTACTTATTTCTGCGATTGTCAATCCTCGCAAATACCGGCGAAAAAAGCCGGGGAAACGAGGCCAAAAAGGAATAGCCCCTTTTTTCTGTTTAATCGGTGACATCACCCTTTAACGGAAACCCTTAAATATACAGAAATTTTACTACCCCCAGTAAGGGTTCCAAGCCCCTTTGGGGATGATCCCAAATCTCAGGGACAAAAAACAAAAAGGCCCCCTTGTGACACCCCTGCAGCAGGTGACACTTCGAAAAGGGTGAAAAACACAATTTAAAAACGCAGCCTGACCTTCCTGACATGTTCACCCAGCTAAACTGGTTTTCTTTCGGGGTTGGGCTAGGTTTCCCACGGCTTAACGGGGGCGAAATTTCGCCCCCCTTTACCCCGGGTTGGACAGGGGGGGGGGGGACGGGAGTGACGGGGGGCCGGCACTTCGCCGGCCCATAGAAAACACTGCAGGGGGGCGCGTAACGCCGCAGAAAGTAATCCATAGTTCTCTATAGAACTTGAATTTACCGTAAAAAATGGGCCGTTTTGGGCCCTAATTGTGCACTTCGGCGCGTAATTACGGACCAAAATACGGCCATTTTAAGCCTGTGAACATGCCTTAGAGGCCCGGGGTCACGGGGTCTAAAGCCATTCCTTTTAATCATGTTAGGTACACTCCCTATTCGGGGTCTCCCCAAAATTAGCCACAGAAAATCCCAAAACCCACTCCCCCTTCCACTCTCTGCACATACACTCATAATTTCTCTTTTGCTCCCCCAACCAGCCCCATAACATAAAAACCCAACAAAACCCCAAACTCCAAAGGGGCCTTTCCCCCAATTTTACCGTACGGGCCGACACTTTCACCCTGACTGTTAGGGGCCCCCGTCTCTTTTCTCTCATTTTACACCAGGGCAAAAACTGAGAGAAATGGCGGGGCCCACACAGTCAGGCTGAAGCCTTTTGATACAGAAAACGCGGGGCACATGTTAAAGGGGGCGCAACCCCGCTATGAGATGGTAAACTTGTCTGGGGTTTGATCCCCTAGGGAGCATGGGGCAGCTTTAGCAGCACAGTTATGAGTGGCTGCAGGAGAGGGGAAGGGGGGAGGGGGTTTTTGGATTCATGAGGCCAATTGGGGGCACCTGAATAGGGGTGTCCCAACATGATATAAAAGGAAGAGCTTAGACCACATTTGTGGGCCCTCTACCCCCGATGAAGCCATTTTGCTGGCGAAACTGTCGGGGAGGTCAATATGACGTTTTAAATTGTTTTCTCCCTCTGCACAAGTGCCACCGCTCCGAGGGTGTTATACATAATAAAAGTTACGTTTTAGTGTTTTTACAGATAGAGCTGATAGAGTTTTAAATTTGCCATGGCAAAAAAGTAAAATAAAGTGACAAAGTCACTCTTTGTTCTCTTCGAGTTCCCAATTTTTTTGGGGACAAAGAGCTAAAAAAACTGAGCACCAAGGATCGATGATTGGGGGAATGTTCATACAGTATATTCCCGAACATTGAACAGTTTAAGGGTATGTTCACATGGCGTTGTTTGCGTTGAAAATACCCCTAAATAAGTGTTCAAAACAACTATAAAACACTTCACATAGACTACCATGTAAAATCAGAGTCGCTGTTCACGCGACAACAAATACTAAAGTATAGGAGGCAGAAATCTGGCTTGGGCAGTCTGCATTCGCTTCCTTTGCCACCTTATCACGGCCCCAAATTTAAGTACTGTGTAAAATTTGGTGGGATTTACAAACACAGGCCCAATGCTCCACATCTATATGGATGCTGAACTCTCATGTGTAATAGTGCTTGTGTGGAAACAACCTTTTCTAGTAAGGTTTTACATCGTCTTCCCTACTCCAGGGACAATTCCCCTTTTCCACAGTTTTTCTTACATTTGTAATACGGGAAAATATAAACAGATACTAAAAAAAGGAACAACCCTCTCCCCCCCCTTTGTTAATCCGTCACATACGAAACATGGGCCTGAAGGGTTTGTGCAAGATTACAAAAAGGGTCTGCTTATTTCAATAAGCAGCGCCACTTCTGACCATGGGCTGTGTCTGGTATTGCAGCTCAGTTCCATCTACTTGAATAGGGATGAACTGTAATATTAAACCACTTGTTGTAAGGGATGTCCCAGCAATTGCGGGGCCCATTTCCCCCGCAATTACCTTTTGTACGGGGTGGGAGCGGGCGGTGAGGCCCGGGGACCCGCCGCCCCATAGACATACATTTCTTGGGGCGTATACGCCTGAATAAATGACATTTGGAGCGGGGAAAAGGGAAAGTAATCCATAGTTCTCTATAAACTGGGATTTAACTAAGACGGGACGTTTTAAGCCCAATTTGCCACTCCGGCGCGAAATACGGGCTGAAAAACTCCCAGAAATAACCGGTGAACATAGCCTAACAGTGACACTGTGTTTGAAAAAGAAAACAATCCTCCTTTTTTCTAATCTCGGACGACCCTTTTAAGGCTGCGGCAGTGCGCCATTTTAGTAGGGTATTTTGGGGTTTTTCAGGTTTACGGCTTGACCCCCAAAACCCATTTTACCTTAAAAATGGTTTGCAACTAGACAAGCCAACTCTCTGAACTTTAAAAGGGTTAGAACCATACTGAATTATATCTGCAGTGGTATTTTATTCTTCTGTTCAGGTGCTTGCAGTTCTGCCTACAGCACCCCCGCAGGAAAAGTGAGGAATAGCATCACATTAATTTATTTTCCCAAGCCTAAAACCTGAAAATTCCCACGTGGATGAGTCAAAATGTGTAATTATGCCACAGATAACGTTTAAGATGTCTCTTTGTTCTGAGCTTTTTTGTTTTTTTTTTTTTTTTTGTTTTTTTTTTTTCACAATTGGAGGAATCTTTGCCTGAGGTGAGGGTAACAAGGGGTTGGGATAGAATTTAGCACCATATGAACAATGCAATGAAATATTTATGTTGATGTGTACATATTAAGTTATTGTGGACTGTAACCTATGGGTGTGTGTATTATGGGGTGTGGGGTGGACATTTATGTTACATGAACTTGGATCAAAGAGCAAATCTATCTATTGTACATATACTTTACTTGTCTAGAGCTTGAGTGGTATTACAGTCTCCTCTCTGGTCACCTCCAGAGCTGCATTCATAATTCTACTGGTTGTCATCAGAAATCACTCAATCCAGCACATCATCTTAGATGAAATGCTGCATTACACTGTTACAGTACGTACACATGTCTAAATGCTATTGGGGAAATTTATGACTATATTTGCCAGTTCTTGCCATTTTGTGCTTCTTTTAAAACTGACAAGTGGGTGGCGTTTAGTCAGAGGCGGCGTGGTCTCCTGCAGACTAAAGCTTTATCACGACTTAGTATAGAAGGCATAGATTACTTTTCCGGTGCAAAGACAACCTAAAGGCGTGTCTCTTAATAAATTTCATGCATTTTACTTCCGCATACTTCAGGTTAAAGGGGTTTTGACAAGAAGTGAGTTCCTTACCTCTTATCTGCTCAGGAGAGAAGATTAACTCAGCATGCTGAGTCACGGGGGAGAGGGAAGGGGGCTGAAAGAGAGCTAGGGAGCAAGGAGTATCTGTAATGTTTACTCAAATAATTACATTACAATCAGTGGATTCTCTATACAAAAGGACCACAGATTTTCATTCACTGCACGTTCTCCCCACCGCTTGCAAGTCAACTTCATGTTTCCCTGTCATCAGATAAAGAACGGCAGACAACGCATAGCGTGGCCAGATACAGATCCAGTCAGTGTCCTGGTTGTGTTTAATGGTAAACTGTCAGAAAACTAAGGGCAGCTTAAAAGCTGATAGCTCTCACAGGCTTCACTTTTTGTAATCACAAAAGTAGAAAAGTTATTAAATACCCATTTTGGAGGTTCCCACGTCAACATTACATAGTGGCAAAACCCCTTTAAAACCAGTGATTCATAAATCCCTCCTCTACTTTGACCACAACTCTCTAAAAGCAATGAACTAGCAAAAAGCTAAGGGAGTGTATGAGCTAATTAAAGTTTTCAATGCAGCTTTGGATGTGAATGGAGGAGACAATGTACAAAATAAGTGAGTAAAGTTATGAGATGTTATATATAAGATGAAAAAGTGAACTTCTGATGAGACATATTTTGCCAATTCTTCTTCCATGAATTAAGATATGGAACAACATAAACCCGAGGAACATGGGACCAGGATTATGAAGATGATGGATTTGAAGACGCTATGTTGAATGTTGATTATTAAAGAATTTGTGAAATGATCGGTGTTGTGTGTTCAATCCAGCATATGCCACATGAACAAGAGGGTCCAAAAATAAGTAACGTCCAGCACTCGGGTAGATGGGGTAGTGCAAGTAAGAAGGATACTGCATTCCCAGGATTGAAAATCCACAGCACTCAAAAGGTCACTTGCGAAGTTCGAGTATCAGTCATTTTACTACTCACATAATATAATACAGAAAGGAAACTTTGTTCCAAATCAGTAGTAGATCCAATATTCCTGTATTAAATGGTTCAATGGTAGAGTGACTCTGTTATGATGGTTCCATTTAGGTACACCTTAATCATACAGGTCATGAGAATGCAAAAATGGCAGAAGGGGTTTTGCCACAAATTAAAATAAATGTGGGAAGCTTTCAAATTAAATTATAAACATTTGCACCATTCATCATTAATAGAAATTTCTACCATTTTTGTTTTAGCTGCTCCCTTAGTGACCCATAGTGTGCAGCTCATCTCCAGGGGATACGACCAGTGGCGAGAAATCCTCAGTGATGGCCAAACATGCTCAGACATCACCTCTTGTCTTAGGCAGCTACTGTCAGTCTCTTCCCTGCTTAGTAATCACACACACTCACGCCTGAGCAAAGTGTTCAACCTTATGGTGAGGGGGGGGGCTGTCATCCACTCCTGCCTCTTACTCCTTATTAACACACACTTAAGTCACCCACTTGGCTGAGGGCAAGTGGTTCCATGCCCCAGGTGCTGTCATCCACTCCTGCCCTCGTACTCTCTAAGTAATCGACCACAAACGCACTGCTATGAGCAAGTGTTCAACCCCAGGTGCTGTCATTCCACTCCTGCCCTCTGTATTCCAAAGTAATCACACAAACTCACTGTGGAGCAAGTGTTCAACCCCAGGTGCTGTCATATCCCCCCTTCCTGCCCTGATTATTCGCTAAGTAAATCCCAGATACAGCACACTCATTTGCTGAGGCAAGTTGTTCAACCCAGTGGCGTCAATCCAACTCCTGCCCTCTTACGCCTAAATAATCACACACACTCACTGCTGAGACAAGTGTTCAACCCCAAGGTGCTGTCATTCCTACTCCTGTCCTCTGTACTCCTTAATCAATCACAAACACACTCATCTGCTGACAAGTGTTCAACGCAGTGCTGTCATTCTACTCCTGTCCTCTGTAACTCCTAAGTAATCACCACACTACACAGCTGTACAAGTGTTCAACCCCAGATGCTTCATTCCACTCCTGCCCGTCTGTACTCTAAGTAATCACACATCACTGCACTGCTGAGGCTAAGTGTACACCCCAGTGCTGTCCATTCTACTCCTGTCCACTGTAGCTTTCAATTTTCACTCTCCAGGCACTTAAGCACGGAAAGACGGGTGACATGTCAATTTTTGTCCCGGCCGCATATTATACGCCAGGGAAAACGTTGGGTATACATAGGCTTCAATGAGACTATGAATTAAACGTAATTTGTGGGCAATATTTTGAGTGTATTGGCAGCGCATTAGTGCTGAAATACTGCCCCCATATTACCCGTGTCGAACATACCTTTAGTAATTGTTACCTCATGCAAATCCGTAGGCAAAATAAACCTAAGGCATGTGCATGGAGACAAAAAAAAAAATTCGCACATTGGCTCGCTCAGGGATCTCAGATGTTGGGACGAGGTGCAGAAAGTTGCTAACCACACATCTACATTATAGCTACTCACTGCTCTTTGCATAAACAGACCTTCGTTTGACTAGAGTGAACATACCGTGGGGAAAGGCATGGTGATATCAAGCCTGCTGGGTAACATGATAGGCACACTGAAAGCTCAAGCAAGGCAAACCAGGCATGAAATGCCTTTGTGGCAAAATTCCTTTAAAGGAGAAGAGTATACTATGTAGGAGGACACATATCCAACACTGGTGGTAGTAGAAAACTCTGCATCAAATGGCTGAGTGAAAAGGAAGGAACGTGGAATGGCCAGGAAGAATAGCTGGCGGGGGAACAGTGGATTTGGATGTCTGATTGGACTTAGAGTGCTTACTGGCTGCCACTGTAAGTCCCATTCATTGCAAAGCTCCCAAAGTACCAGAACTGGTGAAGCCTTCCAGAAATCAATTTAGAATCAACATACTCTGACACCTATATTTTAAAAAAAAATGTTATTAGAGTTTATATGACACTTTAATCGCTTTTTAATCAATTAAAGTGTCACCGTGCAGTAAAAATGACGTGTACTTTACAAATCCGGTCAATACAATTACAGCATTACTAAATTTATACATATTTTTTTTTTAGGTTTCACTGCTTTTATACAATAAACAAGAAGACATTTTCGCCATAATATTTTTGGTGTATAGAGCTGTGTAGGGGCGTGTTCTTGCAGTATGTTTTGATGTTTTCATTTTTCCATGTACCGAGTTGTGTTAGGGATTTTTTTTGCGGGACAAACCGACATTTTCATTGGTACCACTGACGTTTACATGACCGATTGCTTTTTGATCCATTTAATGTGCTGCAGGATGAACAAAAATCGCAATTCTGTCACTTTTTTTTATTTCATGTCATTCGTCATGCGTGTTAAATAACATGACATTTATCAGCTAGGGTGATATCAAATATGCACTTTTTGATTTTTGATCTTTTAACGGGCAATTGGAGTTGGTAATGGGAAGAGGGCAGTGCACGTGGTTTCCTTGGTTCATTTTAACATTATTTACACTTTTTTCCACAGGTGACTTGACGATCTTTAGATCGCTGGTACAATACATAGCGGTACATAGCTGTACTGCAATGAACTGTACGTGTCAATCACTATGCCCGGCCGTGCCCAAAGGGTACAGCCTGGCATGATGACATCACAGGCAACCCAGGAACCTTTGTTAGGCTTCTGAATTGCTATGGAAGGCATTAGCTCCTAATAATTGCGTTGCAGGGGGCTGATGCAAACAGAGAGCTTTCTCCCTCTCTTTCCTTAGCTGCGACATCTATGGAGTTAACTTGTAGTGGCTGAAAGTGCATGAAACTAGCAATAATATACAGCTGGCTCCATGAGCCCGCACGATCGCCTAGACGTATCTATACATTCATTTGCAGGAACAACTTGACGAAAACGTATGGGTACAAACAATATCCGGAAGGTGTTAATTGCTATGCTGCCTATAGGCACAAAAAGTGCAGACAAGTCTTCTTCTGTACCCGGTGTATAAGGTAGAACCACCATCCTGTCAGTCACTTATTACAGGCCGCAAGAGTTGCCATAATAAGGCAGTGGGACGGGGCCACACCAGGTGAAGACTCAAGAAATAAGGAGGAAGGGAGACACTCTATTAGGCATAGCACATGTTTATTTGCTGATGACTCATGGCTTGCAGAATCAGGGTCTAAGCAGGCCAGAAGTCAGGGCCTAGACCAGACCTGGGCATTGTACGGCCCACTGATAGTAGCGCTGACAGCCCATAACGGGCGGGTAGTGCTGAGGGGCCGCGGCCGGCTGTCAGCGTACTTTTGGGAAATTTGGGCAGCAAACGCGTTTTCCACCGCGCCACTGCCTCTCCTCGGCTAACAGAGGACTAACTCTGTGCGGGCCGAGCTGCCGGAGGAGCGTCCCAGCGCTGGCGGCAGGACGTCATCACGCAGCCAGTGCAGGGACGCTCCT
The DNA here is from genome assembly GCA_025379985.1 of Phyllomedusa bahiana. Taxonomy (NCBI): domain Eukaryota; kingdom Metazoa; phylum Chordata; class Amphibia; order Anura; family Hylidae; genus Phyllomedusa; species Phyllomedusa bahiana. The sequence goes on along the minus strand of JAODAL010049712.1, from coordinate 19,346 downwards.
CAGGTAGAAGAGGAATGCGCTCGGCCATTAAGGCCATGTTCACACGGCTTAAAATGGGCCGTATTTCGGTCCGTAATTACGCGCCGAAGTGCGCCAATTACGGGCCGAAAACGGCCCATTCATTTACGGTAATTCACAGTTCTCATAGAAAAACTATGGATTAAAGTCTCCTCTCCCCGCCCGGCGAAGCCGCCGGGCGGGGGGATAATTGACATGTCACTTTCTAGCGGCGTATACGCGCCGTAGCAGTGATAGTCAAAGGGCCCTGCGAAGTGCCGGCCCCTCTTACTCCCCCGCCCCCCGCCCCGCCCCCGTGGCGTAATTGCGGGGCGGAAATTACGTCCCCCAAAATTAAGCCGTGTGGAACAAAAGCCTAAGGAGGAAAGGTAAGCATTTTGTGTTGTTATTTTTCACTTATATATAAAATCTGTCTATAGCTATATACCCTGATTGTGGGGAGCAAAAATACCTATATACTGCCTATAACTAGCTATATACCGACTGTGGGGGCTAATAATACCCATATACCTGCCTAATATAGTATATACCTAACTGTGGGGGCTATACAACTATTACTGCCTATAACTAGCTATATATTGACTGTTTGGGGGGCTATAACTACCTATATACCCGCCTGTGGGGAGCTATAATACCTATATACACCTGCTATAAATAGCTATATACCCGACTGTGAGGAGCTATAACTACCTATATACACCTGCCTATAACTAGCTATATACCCGACTGTGAGGAGCTATAACTACCTATATACCTGCCTATAACTAGCTATATACCTGACTATAACTAGCTATATACCTGACTGTGGGGAGCTATAACTACCTATAAACCTGCCTATAACTACCTATGGGTAGCTATAACTACCTATATACCTGCCTATAACTAGCTATATACCTGACTGTGGGGAGCTAGAACTACCTATATACCTGCCTATAACTAGCTATGGGGAGCTATAACTACCTATATACCTGCCTATAACTAGCTAATTACCCGACTGTGGGGAGCTATAACTACCTATATACCTGCTATAGCTATATACCTGACTGGTTGGGGAGCTATAAAATACCTTTTATACCTGCCTATAACTAGCTGTATACCTGCTGTGGGGAGCTATTAGCTACCTGTATATCTGCCTGTGGGGGCCTATAACTATGTATATACCTGCCTTTGGGGAGCTATAACTATATACCTGCCTGTGGGGACCTATATCTACTTATATACCTGCCTGTGGGGACCTATATCTACTTATATACCTGCCTGTGGGGACCTATATCTACTTATATACCTGCCTGTGGGGACCTATAAACTACTTTATATAAACCCGCCTGTGGGGAGCCCGTACCTATCTATATACCTGCTGTGGGGGAGCTATAAAATAATATACTCCTTTTGGAGAGCTATAACTATCTATATACCTGCCCGTGGAGACTATTTCTATATACCTGCTTCAGGGGACCTATATCTATCTATATACCTGCCTGCGGGGACCTATATCTATATACCTGCCTGACGGGATATATATCTACATACCTACCTTACTGAGGGGAGTTGTATATACCTGCCTTAATGGAGGATGTATCTATATACCCGCCTTACTGAGGGTACAGAGTAAGTATCCACAAAAATAAACCGCAAAAACAAATTTTTCCCCGTTCACCCTATGTTTTTATTAGTCCGGTCCTCTAAAACCATCTCACTTTCTCATGCGGCCCCATTGGAAAATTAATTGCCCAGCCTTGTCCTAGACTCTACAAAGCTGCTGCTGCCACCACTGCTACAGAGAGGGGGATGGGGGCAGGAAATAAAGAGTAAGCATCGAGGTTGCATTGCGTGGACTGTTGCGGAGTAAGGGCGCATCTCCACGGCAGTGGACAAATACCGGCCGGTTTGCCTGTTTAGCACCCGTCCCCACGGCCGCGGAGGTGACGGCTTTTCTCCGCGATGAGCGGAGAACAGCCATCCCCCCTCCCATTGAATTGTTCATATTCAGTCCGGAAACCGGACGGAAGAATGAACATGTTCAATGTTTTGCTGCCGGACCGTGGGCGGCAAAACCGTCGGGCGGAAAACCCGTGCAGTGGTGACTGCTGCACGGGTTTTCCATAGAGCACCACTGTGCTCATTTTCGGCTGGTTTTTCAGGCGGTCTGAAAAACCGCAAACCGGCTGAAAAACCGGCCGAAAACCCGTGCAGTGGGGACATGCCCTAAAACCAGGGCAAGAAAATGAGGCTGGTACCACACAGCAAAGTGAAAAAGCCGTCCAAAATCAGACGGGATTTTCACTTGGCTGGACTGTGCTGCACCGCCGTTTTTTTTTTGCGCAAAAAAACGGTGGTCGGATTTTGGATTCCTGTCGGCCCAGTACATTAGTGCTGCGGGAATCTGAGGTCATATATTGAGCCGGATGTTTTTCGTTTCCCTCTGTAAAAAAACAACCTGTTTTGTGTAGAATACAGCACGTATTTTCTATTGAGGGCTACACAGCGCTGGGTACAGTCGGATTTTCAACAGATTTAAAATACTGAATGCGTTGAAAAAAACGAGCTGTGTAGACCTAGAATAACAATGGGACAGAGGCCCCACAAACACGCACGGCTAACTCCCTGCCTGGAGATAGGGAAGAATTCAATGCATTCAGTGTATGGTGTGGAGATATACTCACCTGTCAGACATATTTAGGTGCACACAGGGTCATCCCTACGGTACCTTGCACCAAAGTGCGGTACCTGAAGAAAACTCCCATCTGTGGTGGGAGAAAAAAAAGGCACGGGCGACTGTCAGGGAGGAAGCGGGTTTCCCGGTACCTTCATGGGGTAAATGAATAAAGTGGTACGCCATGATGACGACCCCGCTGACTGGTAAGGAGAGAGACCTCCATCACCAACTACAAGAAATAGGAAGAAAAACCTAAAATAATAAATGCAGTCTGCACAAACAGCAGGTCATATCTGCCTCCTACAGACACAAAGCTAAAACTGATTAGCATAGTGTCTGCAGCTGGGATATAGGATGCTGAAAGGGCATGTTCACACGCGGTTTTGGCCACGGGTTTTGCGGCCGAAACCTCGTCGATCCTCGCCGCAAACTCGCATCTCCCGACGCGGGTTTGCGGCACGGACGCTGGGCGTGGACTCTGCGCGGGTGGGGCGTGGTTTGGGGCGCGGCTTGCGCCGAGGGTTTGCCCCCATGCAAATTAATAGCAGGGGGCAAACCGCACCGCGAGCCGCGGCCCAGCCGCCCACCACCCGCAGCAGCACCGCGCAGAGCACTCCCTGTCAAGAATATACAGATTTCTCCACACTCTTGGCCGCGGCGTGTGAATATTAATGCGGTTTCCAATAGGGAACCATGTTAATGAACTAGGTGCGATTTGGCCGCGGAGACTGCATCGGAACCCGCGGCAATAACCGTGGCCAAATCCGTCGTGTGAACATGCCCAATGAGCTTTGCAGCACCACTATAGGGGAAGTTAAGCATTACATTGCGCCCATTCAAATTTATGGGTTGTCCGTGCAATGCAAAAGGACAGGTCCTCCAGAGCGAGGTAAATTCTTTGTAAAAAAGAGAACCCTACTCTTTACACTCAGAATTCACAAGATCATTGGTTTTCTAAACTAGACAACCACTTTATCGCTAAAATAGGCTGAATCCTGAAGAGGTTAAAGGGGTTGTCTCACTACAAGGATTGTTTTTTATGTTAAAGATCTAGCAAAAACAAGTCAGTTTGCAATAGGTGTCGATTAACAATATTCTACCTACCCTCTTGTATGGGCTGCATCAGCTCCTCAGGTCGCTATAGCTACAGACCTGTTCACTCTCTCATGATAGGTTGCCGGCACTGGTTGCTATAGCTACAGTCCTGGCTTCTACTGCAGCCTAGTGGAAGCCAATAAACACATCCTTGAATTCAAAATGAAACCAAGAAAACAGGGGGTGGGGGAGATAATCAATTATAACACCCTTTTTAAAGATTCCAACTTTAATTACGTCCCCTGAAGGGCCAACAATGCTGTCGAAACTGTACTTCCCTTTCAAGTTCTCTGCCGCTCTTCCAGTGAGGCTTCCCTTGAAAACAGAAATGGTCTCCTTTTACTGGCCATGTCTGAGGACATCTCAAGACATGACCCCTGCAGCCAATCACAGGCTTCAGAGATCATGCTTGGAAATGTCAGTACTTGAACTAGATAAATGAAGAGTGGTCGGAGGAAACCAGGAAAGGTTTGGCATGGGAGTGGCAGAAGCTGAGCATACAGTTTTATTTTTTTATAGATGAACTGCATTTTTTGGCAGATTTCCCAATAGATTAAAAAGCACCTATCACTTCCAGAGAACCTTATGACGTAATCGAAGACTAAAATATAAACACTTTCTCATATGTTTTATTAGGGAAATGAAAGCATTTTACCTGCAATTCAATTTAAGAAAATAGCACTGGCCCTTTAAAACAAGACTGGAGTCGGGCCAAGTTGAATCACTATATTGACAACTCTGCAAAACTTCCTGCTTCTGAGCTGGAAGAGTCCACTGTGCAGGGGGACGCCTGTAAATCTGTATAATCTATACACTGGGAAGCTCTGTGCCGCTATATTTATGTTGAGTGAGGAGGCTGGGAGCAACAGGTAAACTGTCCTCAGTGTGTTGTGCCTGCTGCAGTGTATGTACAGCTAGAGACTGCGAATAACCTTGTACAAGCAGCTACAGTGAGGGAAAAAAAAGTATTTAGTCAGCCACCAATTGTGCAAGTTCTCCCACTTAAAAAGATGAGCGAGTCCTGTATTAGACATCATAGGTCGACCTCAACTATGAGGGACAAAATGAGAAAACAAATCCAGAAAATCACATTGTCTGATTTGGAAAGAATTTATTTGCAAATTATGGTGGAAAATAAGTATTTGGTCACCTACAAACAAGCAAGATTTCTGGCTCTCACAGACCTGTAACTCCTCTGTCCTCCACTCATTACCTGTAGTAATGGCACCTGTTTGAACTTGTTATCAGTATAAAAGACACCTGTCCACAACCTCAAACAGTCACACTCCAAACTCCACTATGGTGAAGACCAAAGAGCTGTCAATGGACACCAGAAACAAAATTGTAGCCCTGCACCAGGCTGGGAAGACTGAATCTGCAAGAGGCAAGCAGCTTGGTGTGAAGAAACTGTGGGAGCGATAATTAGAAAATGGAAGACATACAAGAACACTGATAATCTCCCTCCATCTGGGGCTCCACACAAGATCTCACCCCGTGGGGTCAAAATGATCACAAGAACACTAAGCAAAAATCCCAGAACCACACGGGGGACCTAGTGAATGACCTACAGAGAACTGGAACCAACGTAACAAAGGCTACCATCAGTAACACACTACACCGCCAGGGACTCAGATCCTGCAGTGCCAGACGTGTCCCCCTGCTTAAGCCAGTACATGTCTGGGCCCCATCTGAAGTTTGCTAGAGACCATTTGGATGATCCAGAAGAGTATTGGGAGAATGTCATATGGTCAGAAGAAACCAAAGTAGACCTGTTTGGTAGAAACACAATTCGTCGTGTTTGGAGGAGAGAGAATGCTGAGTTACATCCAAAGAACACCATACCTACTGTGAAGCATAGGGGTGGCAACATCATGCATTGGAGCTGTTTCTCAGCAAAGTACCAGGACGACTGATCCATGTACATGAAAGAATGAATGGGGCCATGTATCGTGAGATTTTGAGTGCAAACCTCCTTCCATCAGCAAGGGCATTGAAGATGAAATGTAGTTGGGTCTTTCAGAATGACAATGATCCCAAGCACACCACCAGGGCAATGAAGGAGTGGCTTTGAAAGAAGCATTTCAAGGTCCTGGAGTGGCCTAGCCAGTCTCCAGATCTCAACCCCATAGAAAACCTTTGGAGGGAGTAGAAAGTCTGTGTTACCCAGTGACAGCCCCAAAACATCACTGCTCTAGAGGAGCTCTGCATGGAGGAATGGGCGAACATACCAGCAACAGTGTGTGCCAACCTTGTGAAGACTAACAGAAAAAACATTTGACCTTTGTCATTGCCAACAAAGGATATATAACAAAGTATTGAGAGGAACTTTTGTTATTGACCAAATACTTATTTTCCACCATAATTTTCAAATAAATTCTTTCCAAATCAGACAATGTGATTTTCGGGATTTGTTTCCTCATTTTGTTTCTCACAGTTGAGGTCGACCTATGATGTCAATTTCAGGCCTCTCTTCTTTTTAAGTGGGAGAACTTGCACAATTGGTGGCTGACGAAATACTTTTATTCCTCACTGTATGTCCTCAGCTTCCCAGATTTTGATCTCTGCCTGACAAAGTGATAGTAAAAGCTGTTTCTCTGTAATATTGAAGGGAATCCTTCGATTTGATGACACGCATTTGAGAAAAGTCTTAGAACTTTATCCGCTATTAATTTTTGTGTGGTATTACTTCTTACGGTCGGATTTGCAGTAGAATTATCCACAGTAAATCCAGTCCTTGGGGACATACCCTCTTTACTGTGTATGTGTGAGAATATGGAACTCGCTGCCATCAATCAAAATCAAAGATTCATTAGAGAAGGGCCTTTCTTGAAATATATAACAGATTACGGGAAAATCGATGACGAAGATGGGACGTTAATCCAGGGATTTTTTTCTCTTGCCATATTTGAAGTCAAGGAATTTTTCCTCACGTATGGGGCATTTAGCATCTGAATCACAGGCATTTCCACCTTCCTCTGGATCAATACAAAAGATTATTTTATTTTTTTTACCACTTCATCAATTATGTAAGTCCCTTCTCTAGTTAATCAGTTGACCCAGGAAAGACGGAAAGTAAATGCACGCCATACTCCCGTCATCTGCGGTGTTAAAAAAAAAAAAAAAAAAGTCATACTTGTCATGTGGGACATAAGCCTTATTACCATTGGATACAAAATGAGAGACATGTATTGATATCAGACTTTCGGTCCTGTGTGTGACATATGTCATAGTATACACCACTACAATCAGTGTGAGGGTTTACAATTTTATTTTATTTATTATAAAGACTAGAAAAGAGCCAATTAGCCGAGCAGAAGCCATTTTGTAGCCAGAAGCACTAGCACTATCTCAGACACGATCCCGCAGGAGGCGCTTTCCCCAGTATCTGCCCTTGTAATGCAGGTCATATGGACTAAGATATTTCCGACAGCCCATCATGTTACGCGTCACCAGGCGCTCAAATGTCCATGGGTTCTGGTTATTTCTCTGCCTCTCCTCCAGTTCCTCCTGGAGCTGCTTTAAGGTTTCTCGGCTCACGGCCATGGCTGGGAATGGAAGCTTGTTGGCGACTTGAGTTAGCACCGGCAGGACCTCTTCAAACTCACAACGTCCTCCCACTTCCACAATCAGTTGGTCAGCTTTCACCGGGGTGACATAATGGTCTATTGCACCTTTTCCACCACCCATACGTTGGCCAAGTCCTTTGCGAGTGATGGGTTTATGTGGAGCTTCTATCAACCAGTTGCTGAAAGTCGTGTCGGGGTCAAATTTACGATTTAAAGTCAAACGGATCATTTCGAAGTGACCCCAACGTAAGTATCCACCTCCCAAAGCCTGTGCGAAAGAGAAACCACAAACAGTGTAGCAGAGAGCACAGAATCAGTAAGGGACAATAAAGCCTAAGGGCATGTCCCCACGGCACGGGTTTTCAGCCGGTTTGCGGTTTTTCAGACCGCCTGAAAAACCGGCCGAAAATGAGCACAATGGTGCTCTATGGAAAACCCGTGCAGCAGTCTCTACTGCACGGGTTTACCGTCCGGCGTTTTTCCGGCCGCGAAACATTCTACAAGCACAATCTTCCGTCTGGTTTCCGGATGGAATCTGTGCTAGCCAATGTGAAGGGGAGGGCTTTTCTCTGCTCATCGCGGAGAAAAGCCCTCCCCCGCGCAGCCGGTATTTGTCCTGTGCCGTGGGAAAGCACCCTTAATCTTCCTTAGATCTGGTAATCACGGGATTTGCAATATTAGAGCATAAAGCAATGGCGCCATTAGAGGCATCTGCTATAACTAAAGAAGTGAGCACAGCCCTAAACGGCATTGCTCTAATACACATTCAAGCCAGCTAGACATTATCTACGACTGAATCAGCCTAATTCTTTTGCTGCAAAGAAGGAAACGCAATGTGGATTTTCCTCCAATCTCTGCTGGGTCTGTGCTTCCAATCACAGATGTGTCCCCCGAGCCGGTCTGAGGCACATTTGATGCTCCTATGTCTTTTTTTCATATTATTCATCCAAACAAATTTCGGCTCCATTTCTTACATTTTGTAGAAAATGTCTTCTTTTCCTTCGAATGGACATGTCACTGCTGCTGATTGGCTGTAGCGGTCACATGCCTCTGTATACATCACCATTCATAAGTGAACAGCTCCAAACAGTAGAGGCATGTGACCGCTACAGCCAATCAGCAGCAGTGACATGTCCATTCGAAGGAAAAGAAAGAAAACAGGTTGTTCGGGTAATTTTTTTTTTTTTTTTAAATTTAAGCGGTTGTCTCTCCATGCTGATTCAAAGAGCCACAGGCAGCTTCAAACTCACATTTCCTGATCAGGCTGTGGGTGGTTCGATAGCAGTGATTGGCACAACGGCTATGTATTTCCAGCTCTTCTAAATGCAGTGACATGACTGCAGAAGATTTAATCCAGGCATCCTCAAACTGCGGCCCTCCAGCTGTTGGGAAACTACAACTCCCATCATGAATTTATATAATCTACAACAGTGGGAATGATGGGAGTTGTAGTTTCCCAACAGCTGGAGGGCCGCAGTTTGAGGATGCCCGATTTAATCTATAGTGCACAAGGCTACAGCGCTCAAAGGGGTGAAAGCTTTCTTGGTTAGAGATAACACTCTGTTCTCAAGCTGCCGTCCGTCCTCGTGATGTCACTCCTGTCTCTCAGATAAGACAAAGAGCAGAGAGAGAGAGCAGGGCGGTAACCAGAGAAACTTGTGTGCACTCAGAGCAGATACAATCTCTCTTATCTCCTGACCAGGGAAATATCAAAAGAGCAAAGTATTTGCTAAAAGTGGATTTACTGTTCTCTACATGTTGAAAGCAAATCTTTGTAATGAGAAAACCCCTTTAAGCTCATTATGGGAAAAAGCAATCCTAAAGTGTTTTACGTTATGTGTTTTAACTGTATTGACAGGATCATGTTTATGGCTGAAAGTGATGATGTTTCGAAATGTCACCCTTTACTACTACATACCCTATAGAAGCCCCAGCTTGAATAGCTCACATGACTGAACAACCCTTGGTTGAACTTGATTGACATATCTCAACCGTACTATATACAGTGGGGAAAAAAAGTATTTAGTCAGCCACCAATTGTGCAAGTTCTCCCACTTGAAAAGATGAGAGGCCTGTAATTGACATAATAGGTCGACCTCAACTCTGAGAGACAAAATGAGAAAACAAATCCAGAAAATCACATTGTCGGGATTTGGAAAGAATTTATTTGCAAATTATGGTGGAAAATAAGTATTTAGTCCCCTACAAACAAGCAAGATTTCTGGCTCTCACAAATCTGTAACTTGTTCTTTAAGAGGCTCCTCTGTCCTCCATCATTACCTGTAGTAATGGCTCCTGTTTGAACTTATCAGTATAAAAGACACCTGTCCACAACCTCAAACAGTCACACTCCAAACTCCACTATGGTGAAGACCAAAGAAATGTCAAAGGACACCAGAAACAAAATTGTAGCCCTGCACCAGGTTGGGAAGACTGAATCTGCAATAGACAAGCAGCTTGGTGTGAAGAAATCAACTGTGGGAGCAATAATTAGAAAATGGAAGATATACTGATAATCTCCCTCCATCTGGGGCTCCACGCAAGATCTCACCCCGTGGGAGTCAAAATGATCACCCAAGAAGTGTGAGCAAAAATCCCCATGCTTAAGGCCAGTACATGTCTGGGCCGCCCCATCTTGAAGTTTGCTAGAGAGCATTTGGATGATCCAGAAGAGTATTGGGAGAATGTCACATGGTCAGATGAAACCAAAGTAGACCTGTTTGGTAGAAACACAACTCATCGTGTTTGGAGGAGAGAGAATGCTGAGTTACATCCAAAGAACACCATACCTACTGTGAAGCATGGGGGGGCAACATCATGCTTTGGGGCTGTTTCTCTGCAAAGGGACCAGGACGATTGATGCGTGTACATGAAAGAATAAATGGGGACATGTATCGTGAGATTTTGAGGGTAAACCTTCTTCCATCAGCAAGGGCATTGAAGATGAAACGTGGCTGGGTCTTTCAGCATGACAATGATCCCAAGCACACCACCAGGGCAACAAAGGAGTGACTTCGTAAGAAGCATTTCAAGCTCCTGGAGTGGCCTAGCCAGTCTCCAGATCTCAACCCCATAGAAAACCTTTGGAGGGAGGGAAAGTCCGTGTTGCCCAGTGACAGCCCCAAAACATCACTGCTCTAGAGGAGATCTGCATGGAGGAATGGGCCAACATAGCAGCAACAGTGTGTGCCAACCTTGTGAAGATTTACAGAAAACGTTTGACCTCTGTCATTGCCAACAAATGAGATAGAACAAAGTATTGAGAGGGACTTTTGTTATTTTCCAAATACTTTTTTTTTTACACCATAATTTGGAAATAAATTCTTTCCAAATCAGACAATGTGATTTTCTGGATTTGTTTTCTCATTTTGTCTCTCATAGTTGAGGTCGACCTACAGTCATATGAAAAAGTTTGGGCACCCCTATTAATCTAAATCATTTTTAGTTCTAAATATTTGGGTGTTTGCAACAGCCATTTCAATTTGATATATCTAATAAAATTGCACATTTTGTGTTAGTACAATAAACCTCATTTCAATCCGGAAATATTCCCTGTTTCCATCAGTTATTAGATGTATCAAATTGAAATGGCTGTTGCAAACACCCAAATATTTAGAACTAAAAATGATTTAGATTAATAGGGGTGCCCAAACTTTTTCATATGACTGTATAATGTCAGTTACAGGCCTCTCATCTTTTCAAGTGGGAGAACTTGCACAATTCGTGGCTGACTAAATAAATCCTTTTTTTCCCTACTGTAACTATGTGCAGTAGATAATTATCTACGGGCATGCGCACTGGTCAGGTAGCAGGCACTCCTATAATGTAGCTACCCACCATCCTCCCCCTGAACAAAACATCGCACTATATGCAATACAAAACAAAAGCAAATTGAGGATTTGTTACATCCAAAAGAGGGCGCTGGAGCTTCTCAGCTCCTTTCCCATAATGCCCTGTGATATGCAGATGCTTTGTGGAGTGCAAAAAGGCAATTTCGAATTTCCACACACCTATATAGGTGCTCTCCCTAGGGAGAGATCGTCCCTTTCTGAGCTACTCATTGCCTCCCACTCAGCCAAGCCAGCATCACTCTGCTCTGTACTGACGAGGGGCAAAACTCCGAAACAGCTGTATACAGATGAGTGATGCTGGCTTGGCAAAAAATTTTTCTTGCTTTCCAAAGATCCAGTGGGTCAAAAAGAAAAAATTTGAGGATTTGTTACATCCAAAAAAGGGTGCTAGAGCTTCTCAGCTCCTTTCCCATAATGCCTTGTGATAAACAAAGTAGTGTGACACTGCTTCAGGGAGGGTGGTGGGCGGCTATGCATAGCACACGGCCCCCTGAAGCAGGCTTCCCTGTGGGGGGGTCACCTTTATCAACTGATAATCGGATGTCCTGAATAATCTAGAAGTAGTTGGTCAGAAGGGATTAGTTTGTGCTATAGATCGGATTCTCTCACCAGGATGCCATACTGTCCTTCCTGAAACTCCCGCCCAAGCAGTGCCGGACCACGGATGTCCTTTAAGTTCTTGGGAACCTTCACGACTTTCACGACATCTGGAACTTTATTCATGAAGCGCAGTTTGGGTCGTTCCTTCATACTGACTCCTGAGAAGATGGAGACGAGCGAGTCTCTGAGCATGAAGCACAGCACATGTGTAGAGAGAACAGTGATCTGTATCCTCACAAGCTTATGACAGCAGTAGTGCAGCCTCAATGTCTCACCAAAAGAAGATTTGTCTATCAGTCGGACTTGGAGCTGAGGTGCTTCACTTTTGTGTTGGGGGTTTTCCTTTTTTGGAAACCTCTTTTAAAGATCCATCATTACTGATGGAAAAATGTGTGCAGTCTGCTGCGCTATCTTTCCCGCTAAACCGGCAGGCACCGTGCCGAAACCAGGCAGACCCCCTTGTAGTTAATGTGGTCCATCCCAAAATGGATCTGGTTCCACTTCTGCGACAGATGTGAACCTGGTCTAATTATACTATCCTTGGTGTTTTTCCCCCCAGATGGACTGGGAAGAAGCCATAGCCCCTTACCCCCCTGGGACATGGAGGGGTTAAAAAACCGCAAGCGCCCCATGGGACAGGGGTCTGAAACCCCAGCTGTTGTAAATAAACTCCCATCTGCATTTATATAATTATATCAGGGGGCAGATGGAGATGTATTTTCCAAAACGCTGAAGACCCGATTTTGCGCCCCCGGCCATGGGACAAAACTGCAGAGACAGGTCTCTTGGTGTAAAAAAGATGCTAAAAAAACGTGTAAATTTTACGTTTTCTTCACGCTTTTTTTAATTATGCATTTTTTCATGTGTTTTTGGTGTGTTTCTGTGTAAAAAACAACAAGTGAAGATTTTTGCAATCCCTGTTGACTCTCCACTGCAAAATTAAAGGGGTTTTGCCAAGAAGTGAGTTCCTCACTAAAGGCGTACTCCCCTCTTGAGGCTTGAAAAAAAGGGGGGTTTTGTGTTTCTGTGTTTAAAAAAAACAAGTACCCCCTCTGTGATGTCATCGCCAAAACCTCCCATGCACTTTCCCTGATATTCAGTCTCTGTAGCTAGAAAAATGTTTTTTTGGCAAATCCAAGAGAACTGTATTGTGAAAAAATTAATGTGTTTTTATTTCTCGTCTTTTTTGCCTCAAGAGAAATAAGCTCGCAGGCACCCTTTTTTCTTTCCTTTAGGGGGGGGGGAGAGGTTGAGCAAAGAAACCAGGGAGGTCTGCATGTTTACTCAGATAATTACATTCAACCCGTGGATTTTTTATACAAAGAACAGGGTCTTTCTCCCCCTCCTTCCCAAAACTGGTTCATGTTCCCCCCCCATCAGATAAAAAGTGCAAAAACGCAAGCAACCAGATCAGCTCCCCGGTCTGGTCTAATGTAAATGTCAGGAAACCAAGGGCATGTAAGTCAGGGTTTTTGCTTCCCCAAAGGGTTCACTTTATTTGATGAATATTTAGAAAAGTGATTTTTTAAACCCCTTTTGGAGGACCCCCGTCAACATTAGATCGTGGGAAAAAAACCCTCTTTAAGTTGTAAACAGGTTATTTTAAATTGTTGCTAAAGGCGATACACAAAAAAAATGCTATGAGCCCAATGGAGTGTTTTCAATAGAAAACAATAAAAAAAACTTTGGGTGCATTTGTATGGGTAAAACTGATATAAACATGCATTTTATGAGTCAAAATACACATGATAAATATTGTGAACTGAGCCCGACTCCCTGCATCTCAGCTTTCTAGAGCGTCAGTGTGACCTATAGAGTAGATATAAGGGTTAATAGCAGCCATACCTGCATTTCTAGGGTTTCAGTGGAGATTTAAAGGGGTTTACAGGATTAGAAAAAAAACCAAAATTTTTTCGAAACAGGCCACCCCTGTCCATGGGTTTTTCTGGGAAATCGCCCATTTATTCATTTCAATTTGAGCTGTAATAAACATAAAGTAATGAACAATGGCCGTTTTGGAAGCCATGTTTTACCTAATCCTGAGCACCACAGAGTGCCGTAATATGGAGCTGTAGAAAGTCAACAAACCCATTTGGGATCTGAAGTAGAATTTGGAAACATTCTCTTGAATTTCTGCTGTGAATTTGTAGGTTTGGATGCGGATTAGCCTGACTTGATGCTAGTAATCTGCATCAAGGCTATGCATAGCGGTTTCTGCATGGAAGTGATGCGAGGCCCCCTACTGGCCTGAAGTGCAGGAAGCGACCATGTCGGAGGATGTTGGTATTCAGCATCACTTACACCAAACTCACCACTAAAATCTGGGGGAGGTTCGTAGGAACGCAGTCCGGTGTAAAGGGCCCTTTTTTGTGGGGCCTGGAAACAACTGTGGGAGAAAGGGGGGAAAAAATTGTGGTAAAAAAACCATACAGATAAAAAAAACTAGAAAAATTTTAAAAAGCTGGCACGGGGGGGGGGGGGCCCCTCCCTTTTACCCAAAGAAGAAGGGGGGGGGAATTTGGGGGGGGTCAGATGAAAACCAACCAACCCGCCCCCTACACAGCGCTCCCTCAGCTTAAACGGGGTTCCCGGGGACGTTGGTGAAATAGAACTCTATGGAAAAACTGGTCTTTGGGTTTTTCCGAGGCCCCAAAATTTCCCCCAATATGATCCCAAAATTTAGAGTTTGAAAAAAAAAAAAAGGGGAAAATCATTTTTTTAATGACGAGGACAGAAGCTCCCTTTGGGTTATGGACTTTAAAAAAAATTGGGGCCCTCACCTGGTGCCCAAAGGGTCGTACCCTTTTAAAAATTTTAAAAGGGAGCTTACAGGATTTTGTAGTACGGGCCACTGAAATTTTAGAGAGGGGGCTATAGACCCCCAATCACTGCATGCACCTCTTTTTTTTTCATGTAAGGCATACAGGACATGAGTACTGCCCCTGTACTGTAGAGGGGTTTATAGACCCCCAATCCGGGCTTTGCCCCTAAACTAATACATGTAAGGGGCAGTAAAGGCTGTATAGTCCCGCCCCTTTTACTATAGAAAAGGCGCATAGACCCCAATCACTGCTTTGCCCCTCAACTTTTTACTTTGAAAGGGGTGTACAGGACATGTAGAAACCCCACTGAAATGTAGAAAAGGCGCTATAGACCAAACCAAATTCACTGAAAGGCCCCCCCACTAATACATGTAAAAAGCAGTAAAAAGGGGCCCATGTAGTACCCCCCCACTGTATTTAGTAGAGAGGCGTATAGACCACCAATCACTGCATGAACCTCACTAATACATGTATGAGCAGTACAGGACATGTATTTACCGCACTGACTGAAAGGAGAGGAGCAAAAAAACCGCCAATCATTGCATGCACCTTACAATACATGAAATTTGCGTCCCAGGACATGTAGTAATGCCCCTTACTGTAGAGAGGGCTACCGGGACCACCAATCACGAAATGTCCCTTTCACTAATCATGAAAAGAGCAGTAAAGGACTTTGTAGTACTGCATTTGTACTGTAGAGAGGCGCTTTAGCCCCCCAAATCACTGCTTTGAACCTCACTAATAATTAAGAGCAGTACGGACATGTAGTTTTGCATTTGTACTGTAGGAGGGCGCTATAGCCCCCCAAATCACTGCTTGCCCCTCACTAATCATTTTAAGAGCATTTACAGGAAATGTAGTACTGCAATGATTTGGTGGGAGGGGTTTGCTATAAAACCCCCAATCACGCTTTTGCCCTCATTTAATTCATAAAAAGGGCCCGGGAAACAAAAAAATGTAATCCCCGCAGTGTACTGTAGAAAAGGCGCCAAAGACCCCCAATCACTGCATGCACCTCACTAATCATTTAAAAAGGGAGTCAAAACATGAAAGTACCGCAGTGTACGGTTTTGAGAGGGTATGGGACCGCCCATCACTGCATGCACCTCACTAATACATAAAAGAGCATTTACGGGAAACCTTTGTAGAACCGCACTTTACTGTAGAGAGGCGCTTAGACCCCCAAATTTACTGAAATGCCCCTTTTAATAAAAACTTTTAAAAGCAGTACAGGACATGTAGTACTGCACTGAAACTACAAAAACTAAATGAAATAACCCCTTTCCCCAGCAGGGGTTTATATGAAGGATCGGTCCGGGTCAGATAATCTCATCAGCTTTATGGGGAAAATTTCAGTGCTAGACGGGATGGGGGGTTGGGGGATTGGATTTTATTTTATTTGGATTTTTCAAAAAGCATTTGATACGGGTTCCACATAAAAGGTTGGTAAGTAAAATGAGAATGTTTGGGGGGGGTTTGGGGGAAAATTGTTGAAAGGGGTAAGTAACGGGGCTCAAGTAGAAAAAAAAAGGGGTAGTAATTGGGGTATATCAGACTGGATCGCTTTTTTACAAATTGGGGTCCCAAACAGGGGTCATTTTTGGGGCCCCTATCCTCTTTAATATTTTCATTAATGATATTACACAGGGATTACACAGTAAAATATCAAATCTTTGCGTGAAAACTAAGCTATGAAAAAGGAAAACCCACCCCCCAACAGAGGATAATGTGTTATTACAAAGGGTTTGGATAAGTTGGGGGCCCTGGGCGGGGAAAATGGCAGATGGGGATTAATACAGATAAATGCAAGGTTTGCACATGGGGGGGAAAAAAAAAAAACCCATTACTTTGTTACATTTTTAAAGGAAAAAAACACGGGGTTAAAAGTAAACATGGGGAAGGACTTGGGAACCCGGGGGGACAGTAAATTAAAACTGTAGCGCCAGTGTCAGGCAGCAGCTGCCAAGGTAATGGGGACCCTGGGGTGTTTTAAAAAGGGGGGATAGGGGCCCCACTTTGAGGGGGAATTTTTTATTCTCCCATTATAAAAGCCCACGGGGGTTAGACCACAGGGGAAAATTGTGGACAGTTTTGGGGACCAGTGCACAGAAAAGACATTGTAGAGCTTGAACAAAGGGACAAAGGCGGGGGAACAAAAAAAAATAAAAGGAATGGGTGGACTGCAATATCCAGAAAAGATTCAAAAAAAAAGGGTTAGGGTTATTTTGTTTAGAGAAAAAAACGGCTTCGGGGGGGGGGGGGGGGGAGACATAATAAAAAAGTTTAAATATATTAAAGGGTTGTTTTTTTCGCTACAATGATTGGGTTTTAATTTAAAAAATCTTTTAAAAAAACAAGAGCTTTGCAAAATATGTTCATTACAAAATGTCCTACTGATTTTGAGCTAGCCCTTTTTTAGTATTACTACATTTTAGCTCCTCAAATTTATTGTAGCAGACTGTTGATCCTTATTTACTGGGTGGGCAGGGTTCGAATTTACTCATCACCTTTTAAGGGCAGGTCGGAGAGAAAAAAGCCCCTCCCCCAAGAATGCTTTTGGAGGGAAAAGGGGGGGGAGGGGGACTCTGGAATTTTGTGTCCATGCAGCCTGGTTAACCCTGTGTGTCCTGATTCCCCCTGCTCTCTACACAGATAGATGTGACAGCAGTGGGGCCCTGTCTGTTTCTATAAAAGATGTGTCTTTGGAAAATGTGACTTTTACTTAAAACTGTACGATCAGGCATGTGAATACTTTATGTTTTCCTTTAAGGGACACATCCTGAGTATAGAACACTGCCCTTGTTTTTTGTGGAGATGTGGAGACTTGTAAGCTAAGCAGGGGTTATAGGGGAACCCCAAAGATCCCCTCGGGTCCCTTTTAGAATACACAGAAGTTCATATTCCTCTCTACACTCCAGATCACCCCTTCCCTGCAAAGCCTAGGAGGGGACCACGGGTGAACTTTGAGAGCAAACCCCCCTCCCCCCCCCGTATAAAGTTTGTAGCTGCCTGTGTGTGAGGGGGGGGGGGGGAGAGGGGCAGAACAACAGACCAAGAAAAACGCCCCTCAGTTCAACTTACCGGACACTGACAGGCTAAAGCTCGAATGAACAACTCCTTTAAGGGCCAAAATAGAGATCTCTCCAAAAATTTATTTTTTACCCAGGGGTGTATCAAGGAACAAAGGGGGATCCTTTTTACGTTTGAGGAAAAAAGTTTCTCCATAAAAAATAGAAAGGGATTCTTTACTGTTAGAGCAGTGGGCTGTGGGGGGAAATTTTCCCGCCCCGAGGAACTTGTCATGGGGAATTCACTAACAGAGTTAAAAAAGGGCTTGAATGCATTTCTAATGTAAAATATAACAAGTTATAGTGATGGGATTTAGAGGGGGGTCGTTGATCCAGGGATTATTTTTTGCCAGATTGGGGCCGGGGAAGGAATTTTTTTCCCTAAAATGAGGCAATTGGTTTTTACCTCATGGGGGTTTTTTCCCTTTTTTGGATCAACACTTTTGCAAAATGGGCGCAGGGGTGGCGTTTTGTCTTTTTTCGGCCCCACAAACTATGTAACTATACTGTAGAAGGGCTATACCCCCAATCCCTCATGCATCACTAATACATGAAGAGCAGTACAGGAATGTAGTACCCCCTGTACAGTAGAGGCGCTATAGCCCCCCAAACACTGATGACCCCACTAATAAATTTAAGGGCAGTACAGGAATATAGTCCCCGCTGTACTTAAGGGCGCTACTAGACCACCAATCACTGCTGTACCCCACAATAATGTAAGACAGTACAGGGCATTAGTACCACACTGATGTAGAGAGGAGTATAGACCCCCAATCCCTGCAGCACCCCACTAATACATGTAAAAGCAGTATAGGACTGTGTACCGCATGTACTGTAGAGAGGAGCTACTAGACCACCCCAAAAAACTGCATCACCCCCCTAACACAGTAAGAGCGACAGGACAAGTGTACCGCATGTATGTAGAGAGGAGCTATAGACCACCCAAAAACTGCATGACCTCACTAACACATGAAGAGCGTAAGGGGAAAGTGTACGCACTTATGTAGAGAGGCGCTATAGACCCCAATCACTGATGACCTACTAATACAGTAGAGAGTACAGGACATGTAAATACCATGTGTATGTAGAGAGGGGCCAATTTGACCACCCAAACACTGCATTCACCTCACTAATACATGAAAAGCTACAGGCATGTAGTACCCTGCTGTACTGTAGAGGGAGTATAGACCACCCAAAACTGCATGCACCTCACTATTACATGTAAAGGGGTACGCACATATAGTACTGCATGTATGTAGAGGGGCGTTAACCACAATCACTGTACTAATACAGATGTAGTAATAGACCAGATGAGTGTCTCTTTGTACGTTGAAATCCCATTCACCATACAGTGTCAGTCAAGACCTGTGTAACTTGAAGGAGCACTACATATGGATCTGCTAGACATGCGGATCCTGAGCCCCTGGGAAGCAGTGTGCGCCCCTCCACCTCATGGCCGGTGTCATTGGCTTTTTGGGAAAACCCTGTTCTAGTGAGGGCCCCCAAATGTGTCGCCCAAATTAAAAGGAGTCCCCTTGACGATTGGAGTCTCCAACACAAATGGGACTACATCCGGGAACCAGGACTGCTGCCATTGTTATGATGATCACCACCCTGCTAAACTGCTGCAGAACCTCTCACAGAAGATGCTGCCAGTCACTAGGGTCAAC
>JAODAL010049711.1:0-27969 GCA_025379985.1 Phyllomedusa bahiana | reverse complement strand
CAGTACAGACGATGTACTGCACCTCTGCTAACCCTACTGTGTATGGGGCCTGGAGCAGACTAGATGTCACTGCACCTCTGCTAACCTACAATGTTATGGGGCCCTGGAGCAGACGGTTGTCACTGCCTTCTGCTAACCCTACTGTGTATGGGGCCCTGGAGCAGACGGATGTCACTGCCCCTCTGCTAACCCTACTGTGTATGGGGCCCCGGTACAGACAGATGTCACTGCACCTCTGCTAACCGTACTGTGTATGGAGCCCCAGAGCAGACGGATGTCACTGCGCCTCTGCTAACCCTACTGTGTATGGGGCCTGGGAGCAGATGGATGTCACTGCACCTCTGCTAACTCTACTGTGTATGGGGCCCGGAGCAGACGGATGTCCCTGCACCTCTGCTAACCCTACTGTGTATGGAGCCCGGAGCAGACGGATGTCACTGCACCTCTGCTAACCCTACTGTGTATGGGGCCCCCGGAGCAGACAGATGTCACTGCACCTCTGCTAACCATACTGTGTATAGGGCCCCAGAGCAGACGGATGTCACAGCACCTCTGCTAACCCTACTGTGTATGGGGCCAGGAGCAGATGGATGTCACTTCACCTCTGCTAAATCTACTGTGTATGGGGCCCGGAGCAGACGGATGTCACTGCACCTCTGCTAACCCTACTGTGTTTGGTGCCCTGGAGCAGACGGATGTCACTGCACCTCTGCTAACCCTACTGTGTATGGAGCCCCGGAGCAGACGGATGTCACTGCACCTCTGACAACCTAGCTGCATCGCCAAAAAAGACTTACATTTTCACAGCAGTATTGGAATTGTACCTCTGCTGATTGGCAAAGGGTTGTCTTTTTCAATGAGTCACATTCTCTGCATCATCAATTGGTTGGACATTGGCGTGTCAGGCTAGAAACATCAAATAACAAACACCCTGCAACCATTGCTGGAAGAACACAAGCTAATGGTGGCAGCATTATGTTCTGGGGAATGTTTTCGTGGCATTCTCTGGACTATTCATCCATATGGAAGTTACTCTCATCTGATTTATATATACATCCATCCTTTTAGCTCATGCACACTCATATTGTACATTGGTTGGAAGAGCATGACCAAGACTTCCAAGTACTACCCTGACCTACTTATTCTCTAGATTTGAACTGAACTGAGCATCTGTAGGAGCCCTTGGATGGTGTGGTTGGCTCTATTGATACCAGTGACAACCAACCAGGACCTTATTGAGTCACTCCCAGTCTGTTTGACTGCCGTCTGTGCTGCACAGACGGTTGTTCTGGGTATCAGCCGGTGGTCCTAATAATGTGACTCGATTTATATATTTAATATGTGGTGCGAGCCACAATTTTAAGAAACTTGACCAAACCAAAATGCCCTATGCTTGTTGCTAGTGTGCTGCTTTCCATATTAATGTCTGTAAAAGGGTTCTAAAGGAGTTGAAAACATGGCTTCTTAGAAAACAGCACCAGCCCCATCCATAGGTCATATTTTGAATTACAGCTCAGCTCCAGTGAAGAGAATGGGACTGAGCTGCAATACCAGACACAACCTGTGGACCTCTGTGGCGCTGTTTTTGGAAACCCCTTTAAGCATCCCCACAAAACCCTATTCTTGTGTATATAGAAGAGAGATGGAATTCCTTTTTATTAGTATTGCACTTCACATTCAAGACTTGGACCCAACCTAAATTTTGCTGGAGATTGCTGTAAAAATGGGCAACCAATCGACAGCCTTCTAGTCAGACACTAAATAGGAATTGTATCATGAATCATATACTTCCTTTTCCGGTCTGGCTGCCAGGCTGCTGAGTGGTTACCTGATTTTCCTACAATCGCTGGCAAAGTTCGGGTTGGGTGGAAAAGTTCTAGAAAACAGTATATGGTTCTGCACATCCCAAAAACTTTTTTGAAAAACAAATGAGCATAGGTGCACCCTACAAACACAATCCAACATCAGCAGCACACTACTAGCACTGAAAAACAATCAAGAGGCACATAAGAATTTTTGGAAAAGCATTTCTGCTACTTAGGATACATAAAAAATTTTTGAGGCTCTTAGTTCACATTTTTGATCAAAACTGTTTAGGCCCATCTGCCAATCAGCAAGGCAACCTCATTAAAGGTGGGAACCTACACTAACATTACCTCTCTTAGGTGGACATGTATGAACGGGCTTTTCACCTGTTTTCAGGCGTATAATGCGCCTCACTGTGCCGGCTCCGCTGCTGGACGCACCTAATGCGATGTTAGGTGCAAGGTTCGCCACTTTGTAATGCGCCTCACATGAAGGGGCGTTCTGTGGGCGTTCTGGGGCGGGACGCACCAGATTCGAAAACTCTGACGCATGTATGAATGCCGGTCGCCAAAGTGAGGCGCATTACAGCTACGACAGGCAGACCTAGTTCAAAGTGGTCTACTTGAGCCGGATGAGGCGAAGTGGAGCTATAATTTATTTTTATGTGGCAAAATGCACAGTTACAACCGTACAATAATAAAAATGATTTGTCATTAACAGTAATAAATTAATAAAGAGAAATATCCAAGTTGTATAAAAAAAGATTTCAATTTATTGAAAAAGTTGTTCATTTAAAATTATTGTAAATATAAATAATATCTCAAAAGAAAGAAATATCAGCTATAAAATGTGTTAAAAATTCCGATAAACTTAAAATAATTTTATATTAAAGTGGTTGTCTCGCTACAAGGATTGGGTTTTAATTAAAAGATCTTTAAAAAACAAGCAGCTTTGCAATATATGTTCATTACAAATGTCCTACTGATTTTGAGTTGTCCCTGGTAGTAGGAGTGCATCAGCTCCTCAAATCACTATAGACACCGACCTGTTGATTTTTATCTCAATGGCTGCCAGTGCTGGTGACTCATCAGCTTCTCAATACAGGTTGGAGCACAGAGCCCCTCCTGCACAGTATGAGGCCACTTGTGATGCTTCTGTAGTGGAAGGGGGAGGAAGGGCTCTACTCCCAGCATCTGTGTCTGTGTAGCTGTGCTGCCTGGATTAAACCTGTGTGTGCCTGCTCCCTCTTGCTCTCTACACAGATTGAGGAGAGCAGAGGTGAGGCTGATCTGTGGTCAGTACCATGTGACAGCAGTGAAGTGTGTTACTATAATCATGATGTGTCTGTGGAGCTTTGACTATACTAATAGAACAGATCAGGGGGGCATGTGAACGGTTCATATCCCTCCCTGCTCTGCTGTATTAGTGACACATCGTGATTATAGTAACACAATTCACAGCTGCCCTGTGTCTGTTCTAATGGGAGGACAGTGTTTGTGTTTGTTGTTGCTTGAGATGTCCGTGGAGATTTGTATGCTAAGCAGGGGGTATAGGAACACTTACATCCCCCCTGCTCTGCTTTTAGCATACACAGCTTCACAGACATCTGGCTCCATAGCCACTCATAGATCAGCCCTCTCCCTGCTGTCTCCTGACTCTGTGGAGAGGAGCAGCAAGAGCTCAGCCACAGCAGCCGCACAGTGCAGCTGATCCAGCTGTGAGCAGCAGATCTAGGCAGGCACACACAGGGTTAACTCTGGCAGCAAACCCCCTCGCCCCCCCCCTGCTGTATAGAAGTTACTGCAGTCTGAGGAGGAGAGCTGTCTGTGTGCTGAGAGGAAGGGGGAGGGGGGAAGGGGGAGGAGAAGAGGCAGACAAGAAGCGCGCCCCTGAATTCAAAAATCCTATGGTGCCAGACACACTGAGGTAGGCTGAAAGCCTGTAGTGAGACAACTCCTTTAAATAAGCCACTGATGATGTTGTACTGATGTTAATTTTTTTCATTTTTAGTACCAACAATTGGAGATGTATTTTTGCTGTTTTCACCTTTTATTCTATTTAGTATATACAGCAAGAGCCAGCACAGCACAGGTATTGCTAGGACCTGTGGTTCTCCAGGCAGGATTTCTATTCACTGACATGCTTAATGATTTTTCGCTGATTTCCAGCCTGTCTAGAAACTTAATACATGTTAGCTGCATTACTTATGCGTCTAAGTTCCGCAATGCGCCTCACACACAGGCGAGATGCGGGGAACTTTACACCGCATTTATGAGCGTACTTCGGCCGCCGACATACATCAGGCGCAGTTTTCATGGAAAAAACCGTGAAGACGGCCACCTCGACGCGCCGATCTTCATACATGTCCCCCTTAGTGCCTTATAAGACCTCCACATTTCAGGGAGAGAAGATTCCAGCTACAAGGTACTCTGCATTGATTTAAAAGCCTGTGCAGTTGGGTGGAAAGGTTCTGACTTGAATCTAAAGCATAACACTAATTCTGATGCATGTCATCCTGGGCAGAAGGGCCTGACCTCTGTTTGCTGCCCATTTCTACCATTTCTTGTAAAAAAGGGTGGCATCAGTACAAAAGCTTTATTATGCTACTGTGTGTACATAGCTTTTTATGTCTAAAAGTAGGAGTTCTCTCTAAACTTGGCTCTGATATCCCCACTGCCATGGGAAGACGAAGGTAAGCAGATGCCAGATACTTCTGCTGACTCCTTATCTCTCTACAAACCATCATTCATGGCGAACTCCTACAAGGTGACCAGTCGTCCTTTCATGTTACATTGTCATTATATCCTATTGACATTAGCAGGTAGCCAGTGAGCATTATATAATGCTACCTATGCCAGGGCCCCCGCCATCCTTGATCTGGCCCAGCACCTACCAAAGCATCGGTGTTTATGTCGAAGAACCATTTGACCAGTTCTTGGCCGACAACCCATGTGGGAGCTGCAATGGTGACCCTACAGGTTGTCACGTTGTTTCCTAGCTAAAGAACTGACTTGGAAATGATTGAATAGATGATGAAGAAGGGCTCGCTAAATAATCCATTGCTATTTTTACAACTGGCACGTTAACCGGTTGTTTTTCAAGTACCCTATCAGGCAAGGACAGCATTTTCCGTATGTGCAAATGTTAATTAGTGCAATTAATTGAGACAGTAATTAACCCACTTGTGCTCAGACGCAGAGGTCCTTAAGGCTGCATACACTCACTGCCGTTCACTCATCTGTGGTTTCTAGAAACCAAAGTGCATCCGGATGTATGAGGTAGGCAGCATCCCTGCTGTTTATAGAAAATCATTAGTGGTATTCTGAAATTTGTTGTATTATATCAGTACGATTCACCCCCAAGTCCATCTTATATAATATGGAACTGGCGTGTGCTGGGAAGATTGTACAGTCCCTATAGTCACTGTTGGATTGGAGGGCCTAGGGCCAACCAGTTAAGTTGATTCTTAGGGAGACATGTATGATCGAGTTTTTCACCCTTTTCTGGTTTAAAATGCGCCTAAGTGAGGAGTCTACGATGTCTAATGCACCTAATGAATGCGTTAGGTGCATTGTTCGTAAAACTCAACACTTTCTAATGCGCCCAACATGAAAGGGTGTTCTGGGGATGTTCTGGGGGCTTCGCACCACACTCGTAATATTGGACACATATATGAATGTGATTCGGCAAAACCAGAAGCATTACTGCTTGGACAGGCAGACCTACCTCAATGTGGTGCCTGAGCCTGAGGAGTCGAGGTGGAGCTGGATTTATTGTTAGAGCAAATGTCCAATATTTCTCAGCTTCCACCAGTACATTAATAAAAAGTCATTTCTAATAATTATCAAACTGTATAAAATTAAATTATTTAAGTGTAATAAAAATATTTATCATAAAATTAATATAAAAATATAGAATATCCCAAAAATATAAAAATATCACCTATAAAATGAATTTAAATTGAATAGAATCTAAAACTAATTTTACATTAAATAACCCACTGATGATGTTGTTCAGATTTTTAAATTTTTAATTTTTACTACATTAAATTTGAAATGTATTTTTACTGCTCTCACCCTTTATTCTACATACGGCAAGAGCCAGCACAGCACAGGTATTGCTGGGACCTGTGGTCCTCCAAGCAAGATCAGTACCATAGTTTCTAGCCACTGACATGCTATTCTAATGACTTTTCTTTCCAGCCTATCTATAGCCGTGATACTTGTTAGACGCATTACTAATGCACCTAAGTTCCATAATGCGCCAAACACACAGGTGAGGTGCGATGAACTTTAGACCTCATTTATAATCACACAAAAAATCGCTTTCATACATTCAGGCGCATTATACACTAAAAACGAGACTCGACAATTCACTTCGAAGCGTCTTCCTTCATACATGTCCCCCTTAGTGCCCAAAAGTGGAGTTGATTTACGGGGCCCACCAGTGGAGTTGATTCTTAGAGCCCACAAGAGAAGTAGATTCATTAGAGAGAATGTGTCATCAGAAAATGCCCTTTTGTTTAACTCATGTTTTTATGCATGTTTTTAAGAATTTTTGGTTTCATTTAAAAAAAAAAAAATAATTTTTTTTTTTAAAAAATCCTGAAATCCTACAGTTTTCACTGTGGCCTAATATTAGTCTGACATTTCCTGTTCTGTAGAGAAAACTTTTCAGCAGTCTCCTCATAATCATCACAGATAGAGCAACACTAAAACGTGACACCAATGTGTAAAGATAACAGAATCCACCAGTCACAATAGCAAATAGTCCTAGCTCCCCCTCCTACTTCTTCCCAGGTCACAGAGCATGCCTGGAAAACTCTCCTATATGAGTCAATGGGTCTGATCCTGTTCACAGGCTCCTATGTCCATGCAGCTGTTGTAAAGCATCTCTCTAAATGCTGTTTAAATGCTGACAACAAAATTGAGAAATCTACAATCAGAAAATAAAAACAGCCAAAAAGAAAAGAATATGGATCAGTGTCTGGTTTTAATTAGGAAAAAAATTTGGCGAGAGATTCCCTTTAAGGAGAGTCAGAGCATGCACACACTAAAGATTATGCTAGAAGTCCTAGCATAAGGAGTGCGGTCTCAGGCAGAATGCCATGCTAGTAGGCTTGATGGGGCAAAGGTAGGATGGCAACAGTGACCACAGGGGCAGGGAAGTGTTAAAAAGTCTTCAGCTTCTGTTCTCCTTCTGCAAATGCCTAAACTCAAATCAGATTATGGCTCAGACATCAGAAGACAAAGAGGGGCTGCAGACTGAGCCATTACACTCTGAGAGACTTGAGACTGAACATCATTGAGCAGCTTGCGGTGTAATGCGCACAAGCTACAGAAGAAAAATATTTATTGAAAACCAATTGCAGAAATGTTATATACCTCACAGGACATTCAATGCAGGAAAACTATATACCAAGGTATCCATTAGTATTTCCTGAATCACAGCTCTCATATGTCTTACAAAATGGAACGGATAGAAGTGAAAGTGGCATAGACAAAGGGAGGCATGTATGAAAGGGTTTTTAACACTTTTTCTTGTGTACAATGCACCTAACTGAGCCATCTAAGATGTGTAATGCACCTAATGAATGTGTTAGGCGCATTGTTCATAAGACTCAACACTTTGTAATGCGCCGAACATGAGGGGGTGTTCTGGGGGCGTCGCACCACACTTGTAATATTAGACACATCTATGAATGTGGTTTGGTAAAACTAGGCGCATTATTGCTCGGACAGGCAGACCTATTCAATGTGCTCTGAGCCTGAGGAGTCGCAGTGGAGATAGATTTGCTGCAAGGGGCAAAAATATCCAATATTTCTCAACGTCCACCAGTACAATAATAAAAAGTAATTTATGATAATTATCAAACTGTATAAAATGTAATTATTTAAACTTAATGAAAACTATGATCATATAAATTAATATAAAATATATAATATTACAAAAATATCTCCTATAAAATGTATCTACAATTAATAGAATCTAAAACAAATTTTACATTAAAAATCCCATTGATTATGTTGTTCAGATTTTTATATTTATAATTTTTACTACATTAAATTAAAATTTTATTTTTGCTGCTCTCACCCTTTATTCTGCATACAGCAAGAGCCAGCACAGCACAGGTATTGCATGGACCTGTGGTCCACCAAGCAGGATCAGTCCCATAGTTTCTATTCACTGACTTACTATTTTAATGACTTCTCTTATTTCCAGCCTATCTATAGCCTTTATACATGTTAGGTGCATTACTTATGTGCCTAAGTTCCGTAATGCGCCTAACACAGAGGAGGCGCCGAACTTTACTTAACATTTATGAACGCACAAAAAACACTTTCATACATCAGGTGCATTATCACTGAAAATGAGACTCGACTATTCACTTCAATGCGCCTTCCTACATACATGTCGCCCAAAATTCTCACTAGTACCACAATTTTCAGAAGACAGATGTTGACCACAGAAGATTTACAGATATAGCAAAGCTTAGTCTGATATTTAATGCATTGTGATACTCTTATTTATCTCAGCTTTTCTTGTGTTCTGATATAAAATAACTCACTGCAGCAAGTTATGTCTGTCAAGTCATCTTTGCTATATCTGTATCACCTCTAGAGATAGGTTTTGTTGCCAGGAAGCTACTGGAGCTCATCTGCACCGGTATAAGTTGTTCTTTAGGGAGTCTGAAGGATTCGCTATAGAATAATTACAATGGGAGACTCTGTGTTTTGTTTTTTTTACTTGTGTTTCCCTTTAAGTCACAGCTGCGCATCAGAGGGGATTAGTATTCTTACTGGATTACACGACATTACAAACATTTTAAGTATTGCATAATTTAGTAAAAGAGCATTTATATCTAAAATAACATAAAAATGACCCAGAAAGTCGGCCTTGTGCATGAACACTTGAGCCACTGCTATCTAGTAACATATGCTGGGTGATAATTACATAGCTCTGGAAAAGCTGGGTGGGAACCAATATGGATTGTATTACAGGTCCTGCAGTGGTTTGATCAGATTTTGAATGCTCGGTTATACAGTATTATGGGCAAAAAAGCTTTGCCCTACGCATCCCCCACCTTCCCTTACAACCGGACCCCACCACCACCCCCCTACCCCCTCAATATGTTGCTTCCTGTGGCCTACCCAATAAAGACACCGACTTCTGACTTGGATTGAAATGGCCACAGCAGCCGCTTTATTAACAAACACAACATATAAATATAACAACCAGTATAAATATATATAAAACTCACTGTATATACATATATATATATGCAAATATGTACAACCACAAACACTTAACCCAAATCCTTCCTCCATCTACATATATATATAAATATATACAAAACTCCTTAAACACTCCAACCAAAAATAACCGTCAATGGGCCGAGGTCCTTGGAGCTACCATCGGCCCGGCGACCAAAATCCCGAAGGGAAAATCCACCATGGCCCCCAGCCGTACTCCACTGGCTCGGAGGCCCAAAAGCCATACACTATGGCTCAGCCATTTTGCTCCTCAGGGATAACACCCTGAAGGAGCCCACCTTCTCCGGGCCATCCAATTAACCAAAACGCTGAGGGAATCCTATCCCGAAGGACTCCCTCCCCAGTTATTCATCCCAACTCCAAGAACCTCAGCCGCCACCGTGAGCGTGACATGAGCACCTCATGCACGTGAAACCCCCACCAAACCAGTTGCTCTTTCAATACCCTCCTGCACACCGAGGGCCCACAAGTCCAACCCAACAGCCGTCAGGTGAACCCCATCCCTTCTCCAAAAATTCACGTCGCCTGACTCCAACTTGAGGTGCCGCACGAACACACCCCCATTCCGGGCCACAAAATTCCCAACTGACTTGTTGACCTTGACCCATGTTCGGTTTAAGCTGACCACCGAGCGAGCCCCCCCTCCAGCGGTGCCGGAAAACAATGTCCGACCACACTATCACCAAAGCCGGAAAAGACGCCCACAACCGTAACAAGTGATGCTTGATATTCCGAACCACTTCCCGCGACGTCGGTGACCCTAAATCGTTACCACCGGCATGCAGCACCAGGATCTCAGGGGGCCTGTCCCAAGCCGCGTACCGCAAGAACTCGGGCACGACTCCCAGCCACTTCATGCCACGCCGTCCAATCCAACGAACCGTCGCCACGCCGCGGAAAATACCTAGTTGCCGCCCGTCCGATCGAACGTTGGCTCTCTCTGTGCCCCAAAAAACATATGAATGCCCGAGGATCCACACCAAGCAGGGGGAACGACCTAGAAGAAAAGAAAAACAACCGCAAATAAAACATCCGACAAATCTTCAAACTCCCCACCAACTCACTGACTATGACCCGTAACAAGGTGAGGGCAAACATGAATCCTAAATCTATCAGACTCCCACCTTCTGATTCTCCGCACCAATTTCGAGCGCAAACCCCACCCTGCGGCCTCAGTTGCTGCCCCTATGCAAAAAGAGTGCGGCTCAAAATCGGAGCCATCCAGGCCCAAGGCCGCCAGACCCTTCCGGAACACAGCCGAAAATTGAAATTTCGACAAATACAACCCATGCTCGTGCACTAGGACCGGCCCGTCTGACGGCACCCCAAAACTCCAAAATTCCCAAAAACATCTCAAAGGGCACATCAACGCCCCCGAAACACCCCCCAACACCACCCGTTTTCCCCTACCCGTTTGGTCAGTCTTTGAGCGCCTAATCCAAAACACCAAAGCATCACCCCGATCCCAAACGTCCGCCGCCTGCAAACCCCCTCCACGCAATTGACTAGGAGATACAAGCTCACCCACTCGCAACGCACCGAAGAATGCCAGCGAGAAGGCCAATCGAAACAAGGCCTCTTCGAACAAAGAGTTTGCCATGCCCTCCAACACCGTACCAAGCCGTTCCAACAGGGGAAAGACGACCGGACACCGCGAATCCCGGGCCACCCGCCCCCGTCGAAAACACCTCAATGCCCGTGTTATCACAAAAACCTTAGTCAGGTTCTTCCGCCTCCTCCACCTAAAACCGAAAGCCAGGCCAGACATCAACTTGGAAACCCTAGCCGCTGACCACCCAAGCCAGTGGACGTGCGCAGGACAGGCACGAAACAAATCAACCACAGTACAAAAACCCCAAGCGATAGGCATGCCGGGTCCCCCCTGCCAGCGAAGCACGGATCAAATGGTTGGCGTCCCGGAGGCCCCGTTCTAGAGATTATAGGGGCACACTTCCCCGACGTCCGCCGCTGCCGGAGCCAACATCCTGAACCACTCCCAATGCAGGCGAGAAAGAGAGTCAGCCACCACATTCAACACGCCCGGAACATGCTCCGCAACCACCCACGAGTTTAGCTCCAAGCAACGGAGAACCGAGAAACGAAGAAGGCGAACCACCGGCGGGGATGACGCTGACAAGTTATTAATGACCTGAACCACCCCCAAATTGTCGCAATGAAACCTGACTTTCCTGTCTCTGAACCGGTCTCCCCAGAGCTCCACTGCCACCACAATGGGGAATAGTTCCAGGAACGCCAAATTCCGCACTAACAGCGAATCCCTCCACGAATCCGGCCACGGGACCACGCACCAAGTCGTGCCACAGATAGCGCCAAAACCCGTGCTGCCCGCTGCATCAGTGAAAATGTCCACCTCCCGATTCGACACCTCCTTCCCCATCATGATTGTACTGCTCCAAAAAGGTTCCCCAAACCGCTAAATCCTCTCTATGCTCCAGATTCAAGCGCACAAAATGATGCGGCTTCACAATCCCCGAGGTGGCCCTCGCCAAGTGCCTACAAAAAACCCAGCCCATTGGCATAATCCTGCATGCAAAGTTGAGCTTACCGAGCAAAGACTGCAGCTCCCGCAATGACACCTTTCGCAACCGTCCTATCCTCTGAACCTCTTCCCGCAAAGACCGCTGCTTCACCTCCGGCACCCTACACTCCATGGCCTCCGCGTCGATACAAATACCCAGAAAATTCAAACAAGAAATAGGGCCCTCAGTTTTTTCCTCCGCCATAGGGACCCCAAAACGATCCGCCACCCAACTCAGCGACTGCAACAATGACCCACAAACCGGAGAACCCGCTGTTCCCACACACAAAAAAATTGTCTAAGTAATGAATGATAGAATACAAACCAGAAACATCCCGAACTACCCACTTCAAAAAGGAACTGTACGCCTCATAATAAGCACAGGACAGCGAACAGCCAATCGGGAGACACCGATTCACGAAAAAACTCCCATCCCAAAAACACCCCAACAAATGAACACTATCCACATGAACTGGGAGTAAACGGAAGGCCGATTCAATGTCAGCCTTCGCCATCAGCGCCCCAACCCCAAAACGACGCACCAATGCCACAGCCTCGTCAAAAGACGTGTAAACAACCGAACACATCTCCGGATCTATCCCGTCATTCACCGAGCACCCCTTAGGAAACGATAGATGATGTATGAGCCGAAATTTATTCGGCTCTTTTTTAGGGTCGACCCCCAACGGTGACACCACTAAATTCGGAAAAGGTGGCCTCGCAAAAGGCCCCGCCATCCTCCCCAACGCCACTTCCTTTGCCAATTTTTCCGACACCACCGTCGGATGCTCGTGTGCCGACTTCAGGTTTTTAACCGAAAATGGGACCTGGTGCGCCGGAGGAGGTATCCTGAACACGACCACAAAACCCTCCTGCAATAATAGCACCATTGCTTGATCCCTAAATCTGTCCAGAAACGGCTCCATCTCGTGAAGCCTCACTGGCGTCACTCCCTTGGCCACTGGCGACTCCGCCTTTTCCTCGCCCTTTCTTGAAGCATCGGGAAACCAAGTGCGAGGCGGTTCCACAAAAGGAGAAGATATGTTTAAACTTACATCCTGTGCCAAATTTACATTGCCCACTGTTGAACTGCCAGCAGGCCCCTTTTTGGCCCCCAGTTTGGGGGGCCCCAGCCCCTGAACCACTAGTGGAACCCTCCTTGCCGGCCGTGCTGGCCACCCCATGAACGGGCTAACCAAACTTCGTTGGGGCCATAACCTTCAACCACAGACTAATGTCTTTATGATCCCATCGAATTGACGGTCGGACCGCCTTTCTCTGCCTGAACTGCTCATTATAGCGCAACCAAGCCATGCCCCATATGCCCGTTGCGCCTCCGCGATCGAATACATATAGCAAAACAGCGGCAAGCAGTTTTCTGGCACCTTTTCCCCAATAACACTGAAGCCAATTGGTAAACGTCTGCGGAATAAGGCACCACCGACGCTTGTCTTCCTCCTCTTTTTTTACTCTCCTCCTTCTTCCCCTTGTCCAAATAAAATTTTTCCAAGGGGAGGAGGGAGAAAATCTCCACATATTCATCCCTCCAAATCTTCTTGCGCACTTCTTTCTTCAGGTGCGCCCCCAAAGGACCCTCAAAGCAGACATAAACCTCACCCCGTGCCCTGTCATCCAACTGCACGCTATCCTGCTGCTCCTTGTCGGTTTGAACGGACACCGTAACCCCGCTGCTAGGCCCTGGCAACCCGGAAATTTCCTCCGACTGCCCCACTCCCCCGTACGGAGTTCTAACACCCATCCCCGGAGGGGGAACCCACGCCCCCAATGGAGCGAGCCCTCCATTCGGGCCAGCAACGCCCGCACCGCATCACCGGGCCGACGCCCCACTCCTCACACTTTCGGCCCGGGACCGCAACAACAGGGGAAATGAACAAGACAGAGACGTGTACTCACCAGGCTGCATGGGGGCTGTGGACCCACCAGCCATTCCCGGGAGAACTCGCCCGTCGTCACGCAAGAAGATCCGATCGTCCGCTGTTGCCCGGCAGCCCAGGTCAAGGCCATCTAACCCCTGCAGGGGGAGGCCGACTGGCGCAGGCTGGGGGGATTGACTCGTCGTTCTCCATCCTCTTGCCAAAGATCCAAAGGCTTCCTCCGACTCAGCTTCAGGGCCGACCGACTGTTGCCTGCGCAACCCAACTAGGGCCCCATCGCCGCCATCTGATGCGCTACGCCGACTGCCCGATCTCCGCTGCCGGGCAGCCCCCCCGACTGGAACCTAGCCGGGCGGAACCGCTGTAACCACCGAACGGACTGTGGTAACAGGGGCGACAGCCGAACCATCACCAGGCTGGTGGGTAGGTCCGCAGAGCTCGCTGGCCCACTTGGATTCCTCCCGAGCCGAGAGGACCGCCCATGAGCCCTAGGATGATCCTCCGACCTAGAGGGTCCCCGGAAGGGCTCCGCCAGCGATGGTGAGCCCTCGGAATGCAATCAGGGCTCAGCCTCTGAGGAGGTCTGGCCCGGCATCTGCGCTCGCTCCTGCCCTCCTCCTGCAGTGCTCCCGCTTGCCCCGATCCACTAACCACCGCCTGGACTGCCTCCTGGAGCCATGCTGCCAAACGTCTCAGCTTCTCAACTTGTGGGTTGGCCATGATAACAGCGCGCAGCACGGGACCCTGACTGCTAATCCTCGCGCCGCGCTGTCTGCTCTTCCTGGCCGGCGGGCGGGGTTTAAATCACCTCACCCGCACGTCTGCACCTCAAACCCCACCTCCCTGCATACAAAGCACGCTCCGGCCGTGCCCAGCGAGTCAGTTCATGTCGCGCCCCCTCTGAGGGGGACGTGGCCCGGTCCGGCGCATTACTTCTGGGGTTTCTGAAAGCTGGATGACAACACATTTGTAAACAGTAATGGCAGACATTATCAGGCTTTTCCAGATATATTTTTTACCGAGGGTGGAGAAAAGGCTTTGAATGGCCTACGGGGGAGAATGGGGAACCTCTGTGGGCTACTGAGCATAATACTGGGGCTGTTTTTCAGAGAGCAAGGTAGAGAAAGAGAGGCAGAATGCAAGAGACTTGTGCAATATGTGCAGTCATGTAGAGTAGCCGTAGAATGGACACCAAGAATCAACACTACTGGTGGGCCCCAAGAATCAACGGCACTAGTGGGCCCCAAAAATCATCTCTACTGGTGACCCCAAGAATCAACTTCACTGGTGGACCCCAAGAATCAACTCCAGTCGTGGGCCCCAAGAATTAATTCCCCTGGTGGCCCTTAAAATCAACTCTACTGGTGGTCCTTAAAATCAACTCCACTGGTGGGCCCCAGGAATCAACTCCACTGGTGGGCCCCAGGAATCAACTCCACTGGTGGGCCCCAGGAATCATCTCCACTGGTGGGACCCAAGAATCATCTCCACTGGTGGGACCCAAGAATCAAATCCACTGCTGGGCCCCTAGAGTCATCTCCCCTGGTGGGCCCCAAGAATCAACTCCACTGATGGGCCCCAAGAGTCAACTCCACTGGTGGGCTTCAAAAATCAACTCCACTGGTGGCCCTTAGAATCGCCTCCACTGGTGGGTCCCAAGAATTAACTCTATTGGTGGACCCCAAGAATCAACTCCACTGATGGGCCCCAAGAATCAACTCCACTGGTGGCCCCAACAATCAACTCTACTGATGGGCCCCAAGAATAAACTCTACTGGTTAGCCCCAGGAATCAACTCCACTGCTGGGCCCCAAGAATCAACTCCAATGATGGGTCATACAAAATACAGCAGAAATGTAAGGGACACCCTTGAATTTCTGCTACATTTTTCACCAGGGATTTTAGCCCCAAACAATGATCCGCATCCTCTCTCCTAACACGTTTTCTGCGTTTACTATACATGGCAAAGTGAGAGGCATTCTTTTTATGCAACATGGATTTGGAGTCTGTATCAGTTAACATATAAAGTTTACAGTTAAATAAAACTCCGGGACACTTTAGATAAGAATACAGTCATGGTGCAGCCAAGAACCTTGTCCCCACGTGGCCCCCTAGTTTGCTGGCACTGGTTTGGGGTTGTGGGTTTTGGCTGCACCATAGCCACTCCAGAGCCGCCTCCTATGTTCCTTCTTTTTAGGAGTGTTTTATGTACAAAATTAAATAATCAAAAAACACCCCTAAAGAGTTTTAATAGGAATACACATGGCAATTTACATTGAGATCTGTCTTGCGTCTTATTAACAACATTGGGCGACATGTATGAACACGGCTGCGCCAATTTTTTACCGTATCTTGCACCTTGTTCTATAGATGTGTGAACACTCATACACCAAAACTTGTGCACGGCACTTTTGAATGTGCCAAAGATATATTATGCTATGCAAGGCATAGCACACATCAGATTTATGCACCCACATATGACAGGGTCATACATACTGTCACATTCTACACTCCTCTGTATTGATGTAGAACTTGTGTGTTGGAGCCAAGTTTCATACATGTCGCCCACAGATTCCAAATCTGTGTGACATAAAACAAACGATTGGCTGTCCCTTTTTTCATATGTATTTAGCATCGCGAGTCAGAAGGAGTATTAGCTCACTGAATAGGGCTAATCCTTGTTCTAAAATGTAGTAAAATCTGCATCAAGAAAAAGTTAAAAGTGCTGCAGAAATCAAAAGGCGTCCCTCACATTTTGCTGGGTGTTGCACGGGGGATTTCTCCATGTCAACAATACACCATGTAAACATAGCTTAAAGGGGTTCTCTCACTACATCGATTCATTTCACCTCAGTTTGGTTTTCTCGGTTTCATTTTTGAATTCAGGGGAGTTTACTGGCCTCTACTGGTCTGCAGTGAAGAGCTGCTAAGGACACCACGTCTGTAGCTATATTAACCAGTGCTGGCAGCCTATCAGGAGATATGGCAGGGCTGCCATTAGAAATTTCAAGGCCCCATACAGCTGAAGCGTCTGGGCCCCTTTTCCCCATAAACCCCACTTGCAGCGGGCCCCCTTCATTCTCTGGGCCCCGTACAGCAGTATCCTCTGTACTGCCTTTACGGCGGCCCTGTTGACCAGTGCTGGCAGCCTATTGAACAGGTCTGTAGCTATAGTGACCTGAGGAGCTGATGCAGCCCATACAAGAGGGGATATCTAGGAATAGGTAGGACACTGTTAATGGCCACATATTGCAAAGTGACTTGTTTTACAAGATCTTTAAGGGGCTGTCCACATGCAGCAGATTTGCTTCAGAAGTTTCTGCGACTGAAAATCAGTTCCATTTGTCTGAATAGGGATATTATGGCAGCAAGCACATGGATTTCTGCAAGCCCCACACACATCATCCAATTATATACCCAAAATAAAGTTTAACTGTATCTCACTTATTGTTTAACCAGTTCCTGACCAGGTTCAATTTCATTGCGGGTTTGAAGGCTATTACGCTTAGCACGGTTATCATCTACTATTTATGGTTTTTTCCCAAGGCACGTAAGGATTTAACTCTATTTCATTTGTACATTAGATTGTTTTTTTTATAACATCAGGGAAAATGGTAAAAATAATAAATAAAAACTTAGTTTCTCACTTTTTAAATTTACTTTTAACTGCAAAAGTGGCGCCAAAATATTTTCTTTTAATTGTGTCATTTTTCTGTTACTATAAATCGAAGCACCGTGATATTAAAGACCATGAGTGACCACACCGCCCTTTGGAGAGGTTTCTCAAGCCTCCCGAAAATCACTCCATCATATGAAAAGGTACGGTAATTTGCTATTTTATTTACACAATTCTTTTCGTGCATACAACCTTTAGCACTTCCATTGAATTCAACATTCAAACATTAAAGGGGTTGTGATAACTACAAGGATTGCTGCTTTTTATGTTAAAGATCTCGCAAAAACAAGTCACTTTGCAATATATGTCCATTATCAGTGTCCAACCTATTCCTAGATATCCCCCTCTTGTATGGGCTGCATCAGCTTCTCAGGTCGCTATAGCTACAGACCTGTTTGATCTCTCCTGATAGGCTACCAGCAGTGCTATAGCGACAGACATGGCTTCTACTGTAGCCTAGTAGAAGCCAGTGAACACGCCCTTGAATTAAAAATAAAACCAAGAAAACAGGTCTAAGGTGAGATGAATCAATGTAGTGAGACAACCCCTTTAATAACCGGGGGAATACTCAAGTCTCTTGTTCCGGCATAGATCCAGCCATTCAAATAAATTTGTGCATACTCCTGAAGCTGGGTAATGCGGAGACTTCACTAGCGCTACGTTCCACCCCATGTCTGAAGTCTCCGCACTACCCAGCTGCAGGAGTATGCACAAATTTGTTTGAATGGCTGGATCTATACCGGAACAAGAGACTTGAGTATACCACTGGTTATTTTAATGTGTGAGTATTGAATTCATTGGAAGTGCTAAAGGTTGTATGCATGAAAAGAACTGTGTAAATAAAATAGCAATTTAGTGTACCTTTCTATATGGAGTGATTTTTCTGTAACTGACGTCTAGATCAGGGGTGTCAAACTGCAGCTCTCCAGCTGTTGGGAAACTACAACTCCCATCATGCCCACTGCTATAGATTATATAAATGCATGATGGGAGTTGTAGTTTCCCAGCAGCTGGAGGGCCGCAGTTTGTCACCAGTTGTTTTTTTTTTTTTTTTCGTTTTTTTGGGGTGTGTGTCTATTTCATTTATATATTGTGCCCCCATTAGACACTGTTAAATAACTTTTTCTTTTTTTCTTTTTCTGCTGATTTCTTCGGTAACTGGGACTGATCCCCAGGCATGGGGTCATTGCAGCCCCCAGCACACACTTCATAGCTGATCAGTGTCTCAAAAGACCCAGCAGTTCCTGCAACAGGGGCGTAACTACCGGGGTAGCAGGGGTAGCAGTTGCTACGGGGCCCCTGTGCTAGCCCGGTAATGCCGCTCCTGGGCCTGCCGGCAGTGAACTTAACAGTTCACTCCGGCGGGCGGGGAGCTGTGGGGCCCGGCGCATACTTCCTCTGTACGCCCGGGCCCCCCGGCCCGGGCGTACAGAGACAGCGCTGCTCGGTAGTAGCAGGACGGAGCGCCGATCGCTCCGCTCTGCTACTTCCCCTGCCGGCTCTCTGTGATCACGTGGGCGTGCGCGGTGACGTCACATCACTGCGCCGCCCGCGCTGATCGCAGAGCCTGCAGGGAGAGCAGCAGACAGGAGCGAGCGGCGCATCGGGGGAGCGTGGACCGAGGTGAGTAAGTTGTTTCTTATTTTACCTACCCCATATGCCTGCCTATATCCCCATATGCCTGCCTATACCCCCCCATATGCCTGCCTATACCCCCCCATATGCCTGCCTATACCCCCCATATGCCTGCCTATACCCCCCCATATGCCTGCCTATACCCCCTATATGCCTGCCTATACCCCCCCATATGCCTGCCTATACCCCCCCATATGCCTGCCTGCCGATACAGCCCCCTATATGCCTGCCTGCCTATACGCCCCCATATGCCTGCCTATACCCCCCCATATGCCTGCCTATACCCCCTCATATGCCTGCCTATACCCCCCCATATGCCTGCCTATACCCCTATATGCCTGCCTATACCCCCCCATATGCCTGCCTGCCGATACAGCCCATATATGTCTGCCTGCCTATACGCCCCCATATGCCTGCCTATACCCCCCCATATGCCTGCCTATACCCCCTCATATGCCTGCCTATACCCCCCATATGCCTGCCTATACCCCCCCCATATGCCTGCCTATACCCCCCCATATGCCTGCCTGCCTATACAGCCCCCTATATGCCTGCCTGCCTATACAGCCCCCTATCTGCCTGCTTGCCTGCCTATACAGCCCCCTATCTGCCTGCCTGCCTATACAGCCCCCTATATGCCTGCCTGCCTATACAGCCCCCTATATGCCTGCCTGCCTATACGCCCCCATATGCCTGCCTATACGCCCCCATATGCCTGCCTATACAGCCCCCATATGCCTGCCTATACAGCCCCCATATGCCTGCCTATACAGCCCCCCCCTGCCTGCCTATACAGCCCCCACATGCCTGCCGTATACCCCCACATGCCTGCCGTATACCCCCACAAGCCTGCCTGTATACCCCCACAAGCCTGCCTGTCTACTTATATGGGGCCCCTTTAGCTACCTAAACCCTACCTATATGGCCCCTATAGCCCACCTAACCCCTGTCTACCTGTATGGCTCCCTATAGCTACCTAAACCTTGCTTGCCTATATGGGCACTCTATTGGCTACCTAAACCTTGCCTATTTGGGGCCCCATATATCCTATCTAAACCCTGCCTGCCTAAATGCACCCCATATAGCCAGGGGGCAGGTGCTGGAAAAGTCAGGATTCTAAGATATTTGTGTCTAAATCTGCAGGGACAAGTGGTCGGGAGACGTCATCATGAAGGTCTGGACGGATGCAGAACAAAAGAGAAAGTCAATGACTGGTCAGAGAAACGTCACCTGTGAGTCACAAGATGTAACTGCACTGTAATCATTTATATGTCTGCACTGGCTGTGTACACTGCTATCTACCACTATATGGTCACTGTATGGAGGTATATACAGTCTGCAGAGCCTGTGTACACTCGTTCCTACCACTATATGGTCACTGTATGGAGGTAATATACAGTCTGCAGAGCCTGTGTACACTGGTGTCTACCACTATATGGTCACTATATTATTATATATTATTATTATTAGACAGTATTGGTCTTTGTGTACTGATCAGTAATAGTGTAGGGGTATTATTCAGTCACTATGTGGTGGTAATTTGTGGTCGTTTTTGGGAGGTATAATCAGATCCTTATGTAGAAGTGTTATTAATGTTGGTCTTGGTATAGTGGATTTGATTGGTGGCAGTATGATGGTGAGATGTAGGGTGAGGTAATCGCTCCTTGTATTATCTACATTATCTAACAACATGTCCTGGTACATGGTCGTGGTCAGGGAGGTGGGCGAGGGGGGGGGGGCCATCCAAAAGTTTGCTTTGGGGCCCTGGCTTCTCTAGTTACGCCCCTGTCCTGCAATTACCAAGCCCCGATGATCACATGAGCG
This sequence comes from Phyllomedusa bahiana, assembly GCA_025379985.1. Classification (NCBI taxonomy): domain Eukaryota; kingdom Metazoa; phylum Chordata; class Amphibia; order Anura; family Hylidae; genus Phyllomedusa; species Phyllomedusa bahiana. Next base: position 7,320 of record JAODAL010049711.1, on the reverse strand, counting down.
CTGGGGTCGGCAATATAATCTATATATACAAAGCTCATTAAGCTATGTGTATACAATGATTGGGAAAGCAGGGATGGAAATAAACCATCCCTGGCTTCTCCCTGGAGAGCCTAGCTTCCACTGACAGCTGACTCTCTCCTCCTGCAGCTGTATTATTAGTATGCAGCTGTCCACTTTGTATGGTCGTTTTATAAAGGTCACGCAATGTTAGATGTCCACTGCCCAACCTTTATAGTCAACAAATGGTCGTCATCTAGTTAATTTATTTTTATTTATAAATTGTTCAGTTATTTCTTTTTTTTCATTTTAATTTTATTTGGTTTATTTGGTTTTTCAAGGCGTTTAGTCACATGCAGGGCTATCATCAGTCATTTCAGGACCCCATACAGAAAAAGCATCTGTCCCCTCCACCTTCATTACCAGTTCTTATCTTGCAACATATCAATGGGCCCCTTCTTGGTTAGGGCCCTCGACAGGAATACTGCCCTGATGGGGCCCCCTGTTCAAACAGTGATGTTTTTTTTTCTACAGATTGTTGTGGTTTCATGTTTTTTTTTGGGCTTCCTCAATTCATGATCCAACTGCTTACTTTTATGCCATATGTTTTTTGGCAATGACACAGCACAGTGTGAATGTACAGTACCCCAACCAGTGGCTTTGAAGCCAAATGTCCACATCGTGTATTAAAAGGGGCATAGATGCACAGGATGAGAATATCATTCTCCCATTATACAAGTCACTGGTCAGACCAGACATGGAATATTGGGGACAGTTTTGGTCACCAGTGCACAGGAAATACATTGTAGAGCTTGAACAGGTTCAAAGTCAGCAACAAAAATAATAAAAGGACTGGGTGGACTGCAATACCCAGAAAGATTAGCAAGATTAGGGTTATTGAGTTAAGATAAAAGACGGCTTCAGGGGTACATAATAAATATGTATAAATATTTCAAAAGTTATTATAGAGATCTCTCTCAAGTTTTATTTATACCCAGGACTGTATCCAGAGCAAGGGGATGTATTCTACGTCTAGAGGAAAGAACGTTTCTACATAAACATAGAAAGAGATTCTTTACTGTAAGAGCAGTGAGACTGTGGAACTCACTGCCTGAGGAACTTGTCATGGTGACTTCACTAACAGAGTTCCAAAAAGGGTTTGGATGCATTTCTAGAGTCTAAAAACACATCACAATCCAAACATTTACTAGGCTGTTCACCTTGTAATATTCTGTGTGGCGTAACATATATTTAACAGTGGCTTGCAATCTGTAGGAAGTTCCCACAATGGATTTGTAAATGGAATTTGCGTCCAAATCCAAATGCAATCTGCTCCCCACTGATTTATATGGAACATCCATGTATCATAACAGACAGAAGTGGGAAAAAAAACAACCCTTTTTTGATGTGGAATCTGTTAGGATATAGTGTGGAACAGGCGAGACATGGATTATCTCCATAGAAATAGGTTTAATCTGTGTCAAGAAACACAACAAAATCCATGTCTAAAATCCTCATGGAAAGATGTGGGTTTTAGATGCAGATTCAGCACAGATCCCACTTAGAATTTTCCGCATCAGAAAAATCCGCGGTGTGAACATACCTGTGATAGGATGGGAACCTCTGCCCTAGGGGTGTATTCACATGGTATGGTTCTGTTGTGGTAAAAAAAAAATGCATCAGTACTGCAGTGCGAAAAATAGTATATGATTTTAGCAGCCTGTACCACGGTTTTACGATGTGGTAATTGGCTATGTGGTTTTTACAGGTGAAACGTAGAAACTGTGAAAATTGCACAGCCAATTACTGCATCAAAAAACGTGGCAAATCATAGTAAAAATGCTTATGGTTTTTTTAAGTGTGTTCTTTTACCGCAGCAGAACCACACCATATAATACGCCCTAAGCTTTTAAATTAAGTAATTTATTATTTAATTGAATATTTTTTTCTATTTACTTTTCATTCATTATTTCCTTATTTATTTTTAATTATCTTCTAAGTTTCTTGTTCTTACCTATTTTATAAAATAATAATAATAATATAATATATATAAATTATATATATATATATATATATTATATTATATATTATATATATATAAATATATATATAATAAATATATATATATATAAATATAAATATATATATATTGTGGCAGAGTGAGCGTGTGCAGTTACAGGTCTCTGCCACTAGGTGGAATTCAGCAGGGTTCCTGCTACAAACGTGCCACCGAATGTCTGGGTTCGGTGGGCGAAGGAGACTTGCTGGTGTCAGTAACAATAAGTTACTGTCACAGGTAGCTAGAATGGCTGCCTTGCAGCCAGGTATGGATCTCCTTTCCCGGGACAGTCGTAGCGTTGGGTGGGAGGCCGTTCCCACGTTCCAGGCCAGGTTTTGGGCCAGTCCCTGTAGGGCTATAAGAGGCCTCCTACTACAGGTGATCGAGGGGCGTGGTCTATAGCTGGTAGTGCAGCAGAGGAGCCGGAGAGAGGCTCTGGCCCCCCGGAGGCTTGAAGGAAGCCGTTACTGTACTGGAGAGTGCAGGTTGTGTGGTACTGGACATTAGGTCCCGACAACGTGTAGAGAGGGAACTCTATGTGTAGTTAGTGGCCAGACGACCGAGGGTTTTATGTGTTTGTTCTGAATGCTGTGCTGTACACCTGTGCTGCAATAAAACAGGCGGAAACCCTGAAGAAGTCTTTGTTGGTGTGCCATTCGCTTACCAAAGCGGCGATTCCGTGAGCGAGCAAAGTACCCCACCGGACGGCCCAGGAGGGCGTCCGGACGCAAGCGAGGCATTACAATATACAGTATATATATATATATATATATATATATATATATATATATTATATATATTTGTAACGGCTGGGGTGGTGGAACCTCTGGACCACCGCAAGCGATGATAGCTAAGCCACGCCAGGGAACGGAATCTAAGTAGCCCCCGGTTTTCACAAGAGCCCGCCGCAAAGCGGGATGGACTTGCTGCGGGCGTGAGGCTACCAGGTCGTCCCCCCCTGACGTGACTTGCTTGCGGTGGCAGCCGAGGTGCAGCGTGGTACAGAGTCGTAGTCCGAGAATCGTAGTCGTGGGCAGGCAGAAGGTCAGAGCAGGCGGCAATGGTTCGTGGTCGTAGACAGGCAGGAAGGTCAGGGCAGGCGGCAGAGGTTCGGAGTCGAGAAACGTAGCGAGAGGTCTGGTACACGGTAGGGCGAGAATACACTTTAGGAAACACTTTAGCTATGGCACGAGGCAACATAGATCCATCAATGGGTGATTGTGGGACGTGACCTTAAGTAGGGTAAGCGCCTGGCAATTAGCCAATTATCGGGGCGCTGGCCCTTTAAATCCTCGAGAACGAGCGCGCGCGCGCGCCTTAGGACATGGGCACGCGCGCCTCGGCCGCAGAGGGCGCGGACAGCACAGGAGCGAGGTCAGGTGAGTCCCCAGCAGGCGCGAACCCCCGGCTCGTCCTGCGGCCAGTGGCAGCACCCGACCCTGGTGGGCGCCCGGGGGGGCGGCCACGGGTGCGCCCGCGGGCCGAGGAGCGGAGGGTACCGCGACATATATATATATATATTATATTATATATATATTATATTATATATATATATATATTATATATTTATATATATATATATATTATATATATATATATACAGGCAGTCCCCGGGTTACAAACGAGTAGGACTGTAGGTTAGTTTTTAGGTTGAAATTGTATGAAAGTGGGAACGGGTATTTTTATTAAATGAAATTCCAGTAAAAAAAAAAAAAATTTTTTTTGGATATGCGGGGAACAGTTTTTACTTTTGTTTTGGTCTGTCCCTTTTTAAAAGATTTCTCCTAACGTTTGTATCCATGTGCACTGGGCTGGGGCACTTGGTTATCTGGGCGTGACTCAGTGTTGAATATCGTAGAGAAAAAAAAAAAGTGGAGGGAAGATGGCCTCAATAGGAAGAACGTCTGGAGTGAATAAAAAGAGACAAATATGGGTAACCCTCTCCCCTGCAGGTGTTGGTATTTTAGGGGCACAACCTCATAAAAAATTTTGGTTGGCTATTTGAGCCACAAGGACGCAGCCCGGGGGCCCAAAAACCCCTGTAGAAAAAACCCTGGGGGAAAATCGTGGAAAAATAAAGGAAAAAATTGAGCCGGGCGCCGTCCCCAAACGAATTCCTCGTGCAGGCAGTGGGTAGATATAAAAGAGTTTATTTAAATAAGAACAAAAAAATGCATAAGCGTTTGGTCGAAAAGACATTTCCCTAGATGCGGGTTTATTTACAACGGACATAAAATATTTTTTTGGGGGTTGCAGGGTCCCAAAACATGGGGCCCCGGGCCCCCTTTTATTTTTCTCATAGGAGGGGGTTCACACGCCGTTTTTTTCCCATGAAATGGTCTGGTTTTTTTTCAGAGAAAAAACTGTGGCCAGGTTTTTGAAGCTCCCCCTAATATTTATTCTCCCCGAAAGGTAATGTTGCCTCGTGCAGCTATGGTTACCAAAGTGGCCCTCTTCGGGGGTTTGAAGCGCAATTACCCGCGAAGTCGGACAACATTACTGTGTGACAAACAGCGTATTTGGGGGGTATAGCGTGCTGTAAGCGCCTAAAGTTTGGGCCCCCCAAAAAACGGTTTTTAAAACATAGCGGTGAGGGGTATGGTTTTCCCGTTTTTTCTGCCAAGAACCCCCCCCGTAAAATAAGTGACCTCCCCTTATTCAGTGGGAAAGTGAAGATGGATGGAGGGGGCCGGGAGCGCTGCGAAAAAAAAAAAAACATTTTTTTTCCCTTTTTTTGGGAGAACGATTTCCCAAGAGCAGGCGTTTAGCGGGGGCCAAAATTGTGCCACCATGCGCTGTGTGAACAGACCTTTAGGGAAAGAAAAACCGTGTTTTTTGGAAAGTACAAACTTTTCAGCGGAAATTTCCAGGAAACGGGGGGGGTTGGGCCCCTTTCACTTCCACTATCATTTGCTGTAAGTAAACGCCCCACTTCTCCCCCCCGGGGTAAAATTATATGGTTTTGGGAACCCCAGGGGAGAATGAGATGAAAATTCTAGCCTCGTGAAAAAAAAAGAATTACGTAATTGCGGGGGCCATGTCGGCAAATTAAAAAGGGGAAAAATACGGAAAGAAATGCCCCCGGGTTTTACGCAGTGTGAAAAACCCCTTAGTCGGTTTGAAAGCACCCAAAAAAACATAAAAACCCCTAACAAATTGACAGATAAAAAAAAATTTAATTCAAATAAAATTCATCATCAGGTTCAATAGTTTCATGTCTAAGGGAAAATGTTTCCCCATGGCGTAATTACAGAAACCCCGTTTGCTCTCATAGAGAACTATGGTTTTACAGTCTCCTTCCCCCAGCGTTAAAATCGATGTTTTTGTAGCGCGGGGGGGAAAAGTGACATGCAATGAAGTCTTTTGGGGCTGGCGGGGCTGTTGCCCCCCCTCCCTCCGTGTTCGAGAAGATGTGCTGCAGCGCAGCTCCTAAACACACAGTTTTATTGCAGCACTTTCTGTACAGGGTCACAATACACCGGGGTAAACATGGGCCTAAAGACACAGGCAGGTTATTTTTGTGATGTGAATGAGGTAAAATTTTGTGGAAATTTTGGGGTATCCCACAATATACAAAACCCACACAACGGGGAAATACTAACCAAAATTACAGTGAAAACCCAACAAACACACTAAACACTTTTAAAACCCCATATAAAACAGACTTATACAAACACTTACTTACACTTTTCCCACACACATCCCTAAAACACAGACATCTATACAAACACATACATACAAAAGGGACAGGGAACCCACATAAATACAATACATACACTTTTAAACACACACACATGCTACACATACATTCAGTACGGGTTCACATTCAGGAAAAATTTTATTTTGCCCCCCCCCCTTATTACACTACTTGAATTATTTTTCCCACACTGGGTTTCCTCACTCACTTTTTGCTGGTCGGGCCCAAAATTAGGGCACAGCGGGGGGTAAAAAACCTCTCAGGGCCGGGACACAGCGCCCTGCTTCCAGACCCCACTGCAGGGTGTGGGGAAACCTGCCCCCCCTCCTCCCCCTCAGCTCCTGTCATCCCGAGCAGTCGCCCCCCCCCCTGGGCTGCCTGCCAATAGTTTTTTTGGTGCTCTGAACTGTGGTCCAGGGGCCCGCACGGGACATGCAATTCTTGTGGGCTTTTACAGGCACAGTAATAAATTTGGAAAAACCCGACTTCTAGACTGGGGGCACAGGGAGTCGGGTTTGGGGGGTTTTGTGCCCCGAACAAAAATCCCAAAAGCGATGCCCCTGGGGTTTATATATATATTATAAATATTTTAATATATATTTTTGTATATATTATATATATATATTTAGCTCTGGGGGGAAAAAAAGAAGAGACCCCTGCAAAATTTTTCATTTTTCCGATTTTTTCTTTAATTTAAAATTTTTGGGGAAGAATGTACATTGTTATTTTTTTTATATAAAAACTGACAACATGTCCCCGAATTTTAAAGCAAAGAAATTTTTATTTAATTTTGCAGTAAATGAGAAATCTTTTAAAAATAAAAAAGAACAGCGCTTTTCACCCTCAAATAAAGAAAAAAAAACAAGTTCATACCCTTTTTTAGAAACAATAAGATTTTAAAGTATTAAGTCGGAAAAAGTTTTAGAAAACAATTTTTTGGGGGAATAACCAAAGGAAAATTTTTTTTTAAAAAATTTAAAAATTTTTTTTTCCTTTTTGGCCCATTCCTAAAACTTGTTTTGCCATCCCGGGTTTTTCCTATTTTCAAAGAGGAAATGGAAGACCACAGCATTTTTTTTTATACTTTCCTTCATTTAAATAAAATTTGGTCATGTGATTTACCTAATCAGAACACCCTTAAGTAGAAAAGGGTGACTTTTTTTTTTTAAATTTAACTCACATTGGAAAGGCTGTCAGACTTAGAGATGCTTTATTTTTAGAAAACTGGCAAGGGATTTATTTTTTCCAGAGCCTTGGGGATGTTATATAATATATAATATATTATAAAAATATAAATATATAAAAATTTTTAGCTCCCTGTAGTGGAAACAAAATTTTTAAATTTTAAAAAATATAGATGGGGGACATGGGATGTAATTTTCCCCTTTAAAAAAGCCCAAAAATTTATGCGCATAATTTAAAAACCTAGAATGCGCCTGAAATTTTTTTAAACCCGGGCCCACAGCGGGGCCCTAAATTTAGGTGCATTCCCAGTTTTTGTACACACTTCCCGGCTTTAGGAAACACTTTGAAAAATGGTTTTACCTATTCCCGGGAAATTTAAGTG
>JAODAL010049710.1:0-27969 GCA_025379985.1 Phyllomedusa bahiana | reverse complement strand
CATGTTGCGGGGTTTTTTTCTGTGAGTGGATAGAATTTTGGGATTTTACCCTCTTAAAAGACCCTAGAGCTGTAAAAAGTTATTTTGAGCTAGAATATAAAAGTATTCTTGCCCAAAAAGAAAATGATATTAAAAAACTTTAACAGGAAAAAATCCAAGTAAAAAAACAAAAAGAGATACATTGGGAAAAAAGTGGTAAAAGGAAAGAAATGTGTACCCTTTTGGGGACTTTAAGGGAATGTTTGCCTTCAAAGGGGCCATGAAGTTTGAATCTCTGATATACCTTTCCCTGGTTGCTAAGGTTTTTTTTCTAGAATATAATTAGTGGGTACAATATCAAGTGAGGATTTCCCGGAGTAAAAGCGTGCCCCGTTTAGCTGCTGGGGGATGTGGGAAAAGGAAAATTTTCTGTTGCAAAAAGGAATGTTTTCTATACCCAGTAGAAATAAGGCAAACATCAAAGAAAATATATCATCCCCAAATGTGGAAAGGTCAAGACCCAAATACATAAAATAGGTATTCCTGTGACACCCATGATCTCCAGCAATGTGGTGACAAAGAGGGGATATGCAAGATAGGCCCAATTTAAGGGTTTTAATCCCTCGGGTTACAATTTTTTTGTATTGCCCAAATTGGGATAAAATTTTCCATTGTCCCCTGAGTAAAAATTTGTTTTATACCTTTTTAAAAAATTTAAAAATTTTGGGAAACGTTTTAACAAATAAAAATTAAAAAATAAAATCTTTAAAAATTTTTTGCGCCTTTTGCCTTAAAGGGAACGGCAAGCCTCCAAAAAACCCTTTAAAAAATTTGGGTTTCCAAAATCTTTCCCATGAAAACCCAAAAATTTTTCCGGGGAAACATGGGGAAAAATTTTTGAAGGTATACGTGAAGGGTTTTTGGTGGAGAGTAGGTAAGAGTCTCTGATTGTATGGAAAGGATTGAGGGTCGAACCCTCAAACAGATCCGATAAGAGTATCATCCCCTATTCAATCCAAAAGTTCAGGTTCAGATTTTACATATGCCTAGTCAAAAAGAGAAGAGTGGTAGGTATTTGGGAGAAATTAGGCAGGGGTATGGTGGGACTTTGGGAGCTTTTTGACAAAAAAAGCAAGAAGAAAACAATCCAATTGTGGGGAGAAATTTGAACCCCCCCATTTTTCCAGGCTCAAATGGAGAAAGAAACCATGGTTTCAGCAACATCGACATAGGCTCCAAAGAAGCCCATATTTTGTCTTGTGCACTGTCCATTCTTTAATTGCCTGAATCTTGTGGTGCCCATGCATAACCCCCAAGGGAAGAAATGGTAAAAAGTAAGAACTAAATTTTTTTATTTAAATATCAATCAGGGCCTTCCATTTAATAAAAGAGTTTTTTTTAACCCCCCCCCCTTTATCAAAAAACATTTTAAATAAGCTTAAGGAAACAAAAAAGGGCCCCTCTCTATTTAACTCCTTTATTTAGTTGTAGTTGTAGCAGTAGAATAATTTCTCTTTTTGTATCCATTGCTAAAATTGAGATTCTGACAGATTTTCATCAAGAGCACAGACCTCTAATATTCTGCTGATAATATATCAAAATAAAATAAAATTTAAGGGGAGGGTAAAGGGAAAAGCTAATATAAGATAGATTGATGTAACCCTCAGACTCCCCCAAACAAAATGTCTTACACGATTCTGATGGTTCTTTTTATAAAATTCATAGAAGATTTATCCAGATTCACCTAGATCATCCAGCTATATGTGCAGAAATCTGTCTAACAACTCTTTAAAAATTAGGCATTAATGACCAGCTAAATTTTTTTTATCTCCTTTTGTTTCAACAATCACAACTTTTTTATTTTTTCAGTGACGCACTTGTATGAGGTCATATGGATACCTAATACGTGTAAATTTTTTTTTTGAAGGAAGTCGCAAAAATTTTTTTTTAAAAAAAATTTAAATTTTTTTTTTATTTTTGATATTTAATTTTTTTCCCTTTTTCTTCTATATTTTTTTTTCCACAGTTTCATTTTTTTTGTCCGTATGATGCAGGGTTTGCCCTGACAGCAAAACCTACATAAACAGACAGCCCTAGGGCCACTCTAAAGGGCCCCGGCAAAAAAGAGAAAATCCCCTCCCTTTAGGCTCCATCGGGCATGGAAAACCTTTTGACCTGAAAGGCCGGGGAATCTCCTTTGTTTTTGCCGGGTCATGGACCCGGCCCAAACAAAGGGTTTAAATTTTTTGAGGACAGAGGGTCCTTTTGGTCCCTTCCAAAGCACGGGGAAAAGCTTTTAGGGGAAAGTTAAGGGAAACGGAAAACCCCCTCTGAAAGGCACGTTTTTTCGGGGGGCAACTTGCCAAAAAAAAAACGTGATCCACCCCCATCAAAAAAACACTAATTTGGGCTTTAAAGGGGGGAAAACAGTTTTTAAAAAATTTTTTGCTTGGGAAAAAACTCTAGGAAAAAAATTGGAGTTAAATTGGGATTTTAATTTATTTTAAAATCCCCCCTTATTCTGGGTTTTAAGGGGGGGGGCCATGGGCGGTGTTATCATGATTGGCTGCCCTTCTTTTATAAGACCCCCCCACCGGATTTACAAAAAATAAGCAAGGGGGTTTTAAAAAATTTAAAAAACAAAAATTTTGCCACATTTTGGGCAAAATAAATATTTTTTAATCTTTCTCATTTTAAATTTTTCTTTTATAACCTGCTACCAACATTAGGGTTTAAGGTTAAGGGTTCCCTTTTTAAGGGCTGTGGACCTTCCCGTGAAAAAGAGGGCCCCCTTTTTATTTTACAGTCAAATTGGGTAGTTTTTGAAAATTGCAAATGGAAAATGGAAAAATATTGAAAAATTTTAGGGAATTTGGTTCAATGGGTTTTTCTAAGGGTTTTGGGGCCCCTTTATCACATGATAGGCCGAGAGATACATTTTACAATATCCATAAATTTTAAATTTCCCGTTTGCTCCAGAGTTTCTCCATGGGACTAAATCAAAATAGTCCCCTTTTTTTTATTTTTTAAAATGGGAAAAGCTATGGAAAGAAATGAGCAAAATAAATACATTTTCCATGATTAGATAAGTGAAAAAAAAATCCAGCATTGAAAATCAAAAATAAAACTTTTTAGGGTTAAATTTTTTTCTATTAAAAAAATCCAGCAGTCTTAAAAAAAAACTTCAACTTCGTTGCCAGAATTTAGCATGAGTCCCATATTTATATAAAAAATTTTATCTTGTATTTTTGGATTTCTGGGAATTTTTTCCCTAACCCTTTTCACCACTTTTTTGGGGTCCCAAAACATTATACTTTTTTTATAGGTTTAGTAAAATTTTTTCTTTTTCCCGCACTTTTTTAAAAAAACGGGGTTCCCTTTATCATTAAAGTTAAATCTGTACAACCGAAAACCCCCTTAAAATAAATCCCGTTGGACAATTTTAGAGCCTGATTAGATTTGCCCCAATTGAAGCACTGATTTTTTGATGCCCTTTTTTCTCTGCTGTCCCACAGATAGTTTGCCCCTGGGTTTTTCCTTTAGGGTTTATAGTAGGGTTTTTTGTGTCTGAGTTTTTAGAATTGGGAACTTTAAAATTTGATAAGTAATTTCTTTCCCCTTTTCGGATCTGACAGCCCGAGGTTTTATTTAAAACAATAGTGGGATAAAATATCAAACTTTTTCCAAGAGCTCAGCCCCTGATAGCAGGGGCAAAAAAAATTTTTATTCTTTCCCCTTTAAAAAACCCATGGTTTTCCTGACATGTCTATTTTTGCCCAAATTTTTGTGTTTCCCGGGGAAATAAAATTCCTGGAAAAACCTTTTTCCCTTTAGATCTCTATTTGTGTTTTTTTCCTTGTTAAAATTTATTAAAATTTAAAAAAGAATCTGTCAAAAAAGGGTTTTCTTGGGCCACTCAGTGCTGACAATCAAAAGTGTACATGGGGGACAAAGGGGCCCCAAAACAAAATTTTGGGTGGGGGGTCCCCCCTCGCCCGACCAAAGAACATTTAAAAATATATGAAATTAGAAATGTAGATAAAACAAAAGGGGCAAAATACCCCACCAAAACAAATCACCATCAAAACTGCTACCAAACAAATCCACTATACCAAACCAACATTACCAATAACGCTTTTACATAGGAACCTGATTATACCCCCAAAAACATGACCAAAAAATGACTGAATAATACCCCTACACTATTTACTGATCATTTACACAAAGACCAATAGTACCGCCTTTATAGGGACCATTAGTGGTATATACTAGTGTACACAGGCTTGCAGACTGTATATAAACCACCATACAGTGACCATATGGGTGGTAGAAAATAAAGTTTTAAAACAGACTATGTGGTTAAAGCGTAGTTACACTTGTGACTCAAGGTGACATTTCTCTGATGAGTCGTGACTTTCCCTTTTGTTCTGCATCTGGTCCAGACCGCCATCATGGCATCTCCCGACCACTTGTCCCTGGAGATTTAGTCACAAATATCTTAGAATCCTGACTTTTCCAGCACCTCCTTCCCTGCCCCCCAGGCTATATGGGGTCCATTTAGGCAGATAGACCAGGTTTAGGTAGGCAATAGAGTCCCCATATAGGCAGGCAGGGTTTAGGTAGCTATAGTTAGCCATACAGGTAGACAGGGGTTTGGTGGGCTATAGGGGCTATAAAGGTAGGTCGGCAGGGTTTAGGTAGCTATAGGGCTCCATATAAGTAGATAGGCAGGCATCAGGGGGGCTATATAGGTAGGCAAGCTTTAGGGGGGCTATAGGAGCTATATAGGCAGGCTTCGGGGGGGTTTATATAGGCAGGCTTACCGGGGGGGGGGTTTATATAGGCAGGCTTAGGGGGCTTTATATAGGCAGGCTTGGGGGGGTTTATATAGGCAGGCTTGGGGGGCTTTATATAGGCAGGCTTAGGGGGCTTTATATAGGCAGGCTCGGGGGCTTTATATAGGCAGGCTTAGGGGGCTTTACATAGGCAGGCTTAGGGGGGCTTTATATAGGCAGGCTTAAGGGGGGCTTTATATAGGCAGGCTTAGGGGGGGGCTTTATATAGGCAGGCAGGGTAGGTAAAATAAGAGATCACTTACTTACCTCATTCCACGCTCCCCCGATGCGCAGCGCTGCAGCCTCTCTGCTCAGCGGTAATGTGACGTCACTGCGCCGTCCACGTGATCACAGAGAACCGGCAGCTACCACTCTGCTATCTCCGGGCAGCGCTGCCTCCGAAAGCTTGGGCCAGAGGGCCCGGGCGTTCAGAGGTAGCATGCGCCGGGCCCCGCAGCTCTGCACCCGCCGGCGGGCCCAGGAGCAGCATTACCGGGGTAGCAGACAAGATAGCAGGTGCCCAAGAGTGCGGGTCTCCTAAGCAACCGGGCCCCGTGGCAGCTGCTACGTCTGCTACCCCGGTAGTTACGCCCCTGGGCACATGCCTTTAAGACATGGAACGATAAAAACACAGCTGACAGATTCAGCAATACATTTTTTAGGGGGGAAAACAGCACAAACAGAGTTATAAAAAAAGATGCTCCAGATTGTTTTTTTAAGAGAACAAATGTTTAAAAACAGAGTTTTCAAAAAGATTTGAAGGTCCTCTTTAAAATGCACTAGATTGTTCTTAAAAATTTGGGAGCAAAGCGTAAATTCTTGTTTGGGAGAATGATTACCCTATAGGCGGGTTTAAAGTGACCTCAAAAATTGGTCTGTGATGTAGCCTAATTTACAGTATAGGTTTAGTAGTTTGGGGACTTTTTAAGAAATAGAGTAGCCCAGCAGACAGTTTTAAAAATTTAAATTTAATTAACAACCTGAAATTTTCCCCACTTCAGGGTGATCTTGGAAGATTAGACCAGATGGAATTTTTTAAAAGACATCTTTTTCCCTGGTGGCATATTAATTTAATTTGGGTCTAAAAAAGTTTAGCTTTTACTTCTTTATTATTTGTGAAGCTTAATGCATTTAAATTGGAAAGTCTCTTCGCTGGGGGGAATGCAACTTTTACTAAAAAAATAATGTATCCCCCAACAAATTTAATACAAAGGGATCAAAAGAGATCAAATTTGCCCAAAAAAACTGACAGCTCACTAAAAAATACAAGCCCCCCATAGCTCAAAAGACAGAAAAATAAATTTGTTATTTGGGCTCAGAATATGTGAAGCAAGGGAAAATTTTTTTTAAAAATGGTTTTTTTTTCTTCAAGGTAAAAAACATAACAAAAATTTATTAGATTCAAAATAATTAGGGGATGTTTAACGGGGTATTTGAAAAGAAATTTTTGGGTTGTATTAATACCAAAATACTTACCAAAGTATATATTTAACAAATTTTCCAATCAGATTATTCATTTCAATGTAAAATATTACCGTCATTCATTGAACAATATTTTCTAAATTTAATAATTAAATACAAAAAGTAATTGTATTTTGTTTTGCATACGGTAAAAGAAATGACTTGGCTATTTTTGATTGATTTATGCAATCCCAGTAAAAACAAAAGGGGTGTTTTTTTGAGGCAAAAAAATGTATCCAAAAACGTACAAAAAAGTCTTTTACAATTTAGTCGTTTACGCCCTAAAAAAGCATTTGGTCCAAAATTTTATGTCTGTTTATGTTGGGAAGTCTGTTTAATTTTGAAGAAAAAGTATGAAACCACATCTGAAAAAAAGATCCAAATACCATAAAAAGCTATCTACCCGCATTTTTAGATGCTGTAGAGGCCCGAAACCTGTGGCTCATATATTTAAACCCAGGGGCATTTCTTTATTTGTTCTATTGAATTGTTCTTGTTGTTCTCCTACAGTTTTCTTGCATTTACTTTGCCCACTGTTTGAGCAACAAGGAGTAAATAGTAGTAATTTGATTGGATAGTGGTACCCATGTCAAAATTATATACCCCAAAATCGAAAAATTCTATGCAGATTGAATTCAGTACCCCCAAATTAGACATATAGTATTTACTTGGAAAGGTAGACTTTAAAAATAAAATATAACTTTAATTAGTTTCCCAAAATATGAGAGAACAAATTACTCTCCCAAATGTTTTTACAGAGCCAAAAATTTTATGAACAAAATACCCCCCAAAAAGTTAGGGGAAGATGGGGTTCGAAATATTGAATAGGGTAGTCGAAATATTGCAAGAGGAAAATCCCTAAACCATCCTGCAATCGTCCTGTCAATTGTTGACTACCTATGTACGGGGAAATGTACCCTAAAAGGAGACCCCTTTGGAACCTATCCCTGTCACAAAAAACCCAAATGACCCCTAACCTAGTAAGTGACAAAAAGAGTGTTACATCAAAAGAAAAGAAAAAAGGCCAAGGCAAAAAACATAATAGAAATTATAAATATTTCCCCAACCTCATATGAAGCCCCGACTGTTTCAGACCTATTTTACTTCCTGGGGACAAATTTGTGGGGCTGGGGGAAAAGGTATAGGAATCCCAAATTAGCTAAGGTCCATATTTTCCAAAAGAGTTTTACAATTACAGTGTACACGAGGTGGTTACAAAAGAGATGGTATTGTCCAGAGCGTATGGTATAGATCGGCTATGGTGTGCCGCTACCGGGATGCACAGATTCCCCAAATTTAAATAGCATTTTGGTATCCCTTGTACCCCAAAAAAAGGGTTTCTCTACTCCATTTTAGAAAAGCCCCCGCTATTTCCCAAATTTAAAACCAACGTGGAGACCCAAAGCCGGAAGTCACGTGGATGTACCCCATGTCCGGGGTGTTGTAATCGTGTCGTCATGTAAGGGGGAAGTGACGGGGGAGGTATCGCCGCGGTAATCAGAGGGGGGAAAATGACGCGAGGCCCTATCAAGTCTCGTTTGTTATATCGCTTGTTTTTGGCACTACGTCCGCCAAAAGAGAACAAAATGACGCGGCGGATCCCGCCCCGCGTCATCTAAAAACGGGAATGACACGGGGATACCCCATGATTCCAATTTATATATCACTGTTTAAAAACGGATTTGAGGTGTATATTTTTGTTGTACAAATTCCTTGCAGAAAAATTCTTTAATTTCATTAAGCCATTTATCTGTATTAGACCGTATTAAAAAATCAGCCATAATATACTTTGATATCCAAAAATTATATCACCAAATCGCAAAATTTTATGCAGATTGAATTCCAGTAACCAAATTAGATCATATAGTATTTACTTGGAAGGTGACTTTAAAAAGTAAAATTAAAATTTTAATTAGATTGCTTAAAATATGGAGACAAGATTACCTCCCAAATGGTTATACAGACCAAATATCTATGAACAAATACCCCCAAAAGTTGGGAAGATAGGGGTAAAAAATTTCAATAGGGTTCGAAATATTGCAAGGGATAATCCCTAAACCCTCCCTGCAATGCGTCCTGTCTAAGTTGACTACCTAAGTACAGGGAATGAAGTCCTGATAAGGGACCCCTTTTGGAACCCATCCCCGTACAAAAAAACCCTAATGATCCCTAAAACTAGTAATGTGACAAAAGGTGTTTTCATCAAAAAAAAAGAAAAAAGTGCCAAATGCAAAAAAAATAATGAAAATATCAATACTTCCCCCTATTTGAAGTCCCGACTTTTTCAGTAACCCCTTTCTTCCTCGGGACAAAAATTTTGGCTGTGGGGAAAAGGGATAGGGAAACCCCAAAAAATTAGCTTAAAGGGTCCATATTGTTACAAAAGGCTACTATACAGTGTAACAGAGGTGGCTTTCCTAAAAATGGTATTGTAGAGCGTTTTCCATAGATCGGTATGGTTGCCCATAAGGGGTGCACAGATTCCCCCCTTTAAATGCATTTCTGGTATCCCTTGATCCCAAATTAAGCACCTACTCCCCTTTTAGAAAACCGCCTACTTACCAAAATTAACCCCCAAAGTGGGGACCCAAAGCCGGGGAATCACGTGGAAAGTACCACTGTCCGGATGTTGTAACTCATTCGTCATGTAAGGGGGAAGTGACGCGGCAGGTATCCCTCGGCGTAAACAGAGGGCGGGAAAAGAGCGACGGCCCATCAGAGTACCGCTTTTCAATCGCCTTTTTTGGTGCCCTAAAAAAAAGGGAGCCACAAAACCCGCTCAAAATACAGTGAAATAAAAATTTGTAACCTGGTATCCCCGTGTCATTTTTTTTTTTGGGAGATACAGGGAGGGGAAATGCCGCCGCGTCATTTTTTCTCTCTAGGGCGCTATGTAGTGTCCAGGATACAGAGCGAACAAACAAGGGGAGTATCTGATGGGCCCTCGCGTCTTTTTCCCGCCCAATACCGGGCGGGGCGATCCCTTTGCCCTTTTATTTCCCCCCCGCCCTTACATACGACATTGAATTAAAAACATCCGGACATGTGGTTTTAAAACCCACGTCCCTTCCGGTTTGGGGTTTCTCCATGTTGGGGAAATTTGGAAAGTAGCGCGGCTTTTCAAAAATTTTAAGTAGGGGAAACGCTTAAATTTGGATAAAAGGGGTTTACCGGAAATGCTAAAAAAAAAATTGGGGGTTAATTGTATATCCCGTTATGGGGCCACCCCCATAGCCGTATCTATGAGCCAAAATTGTTTTTTTCCCAAAAACCATCTTCTTTGGGAAAACTACCTCTGTGTACACTGTAATTTTGAAAGCCTTTTGTAAACCCAACAGGGACCCTTAGCAAATTTTTGGGATTCCTATATACCTTTTCCCACACCTACAAATTTGTCCCCTGAGGAAGTAAAGAAAGTACTGAAACAGGGTGGGACTTCATATGGGGGGGGAATTTTTGAACTCACTATTATTTTTTTTGCACTTGAGCACTTTTTTTTTTTTTCTTGATACAACACTTTTAATGTCACATTACTAGGTTAGGGTTATTGGGTTTTTTTTTGTAAACGGGGAAATTCCCGGGAAGGGGTGGGTCCTTATCAGGACGTGTTTTATTCCCTTACTTTGGGTTTTAGTAAATTTTAGACGGGAAACCAAATTCAGGGATGGTTTAGGGATTACCCTTCTGAAAATTTTTTGGGACCCCCTATCTTCCCCCAACTTGTGTGGGTACTCTTTTTGACAGATTTTTGGGCTCGAAATAAAACTTTTGGGGAGAGAAAAATCTTTTTTCTCTCATTTTTAAAAACAATTTAATTAAAAGTTATATTTTATTTTTATAAGTTACCTTCCAATTAAATATTATTTTATCAAATTTTTGGTTTTTTGGGAATTCAAATCTGCAATGGGAATTTTGCGTTTTAAATTTGTAAAAGAATTTTTGTATATCAAAGTATTTTAAAGGGCGGGAATTTTTTAATACTGGCTAAAATACAGTTTAAATGGTTTAAAATGAATTTTAAAGAGTTTTTTTTCTGAAAGGAATTTGAACAACAAAAATATACACCTTAAATTCAATACTGCTTTCAAAGACTGCATAGATTGTCGAGATCAATATCCACCGGGTGGGGGTTCAGAGCCCAGACAACTACTTTAAAAAACAAATAGCCCCCTCGGGGACTACGTATTTCCCTTTCACCCCGGGTTTATTAAGGCTAGGACCCAGGTTTCCCATTAAAAAGGGGGGAACAAGAGGCCAAAACCATTTCCCAAAAATTTTTATCCCAAGTTTCTTTTGGATAAAGAAAGGGAGAGTTTGGAAACCCCAAAATCAGAGGGTAAAAAACAGACAACCTTGGAAAAAAGGTTTTTAAATTTCAGCATACAGATTAGTCAAAAAAGAGAAACAATTACAGATTTTCATTAGAAAGGTATCAAAACCAAAACAAGGAAACCGGGAAGCACAAAAAATTTGTAAGAATCTTCGGATTTCAGGGACAATAAAGTTTAAATTTTTTCCTTGATAAAAAGGAAAAGTAAAAGGAAAAGGGAAAATTTAGCTTCCCTACTGAGCCCGATTTTTTCAGATTCTGATCAAGATCTGAAAAATAGGAACAGCTGTAACCAAAAACTTTGCTAGGGGCAGAGGGAGAGGAAAGGTAGGGGGCAGAGACAGGGGGGAAAGGTTTTTTCCTAGACCTTTTTTAGGGGGGAATAAATCCATATAAATTTGGAGCCCCGGAACCCCCACGGACACACCCCCGCAGATAGACCCCCTTCAAATTTTAATTGAATTTATCTTCCCACAAATTAAGGGAAGAAAAAAATGAATTTTTAAAAATTAGGATTGTTTTTTGGGTCCCCACTATGAATTTGACATTTTTTAGGTGGATAAAGGATATCCTTTATTTGGAAGAAAGATTAAAGGGGCAAAAATTTACCATTGTAAAAAAAAATGGGAGGGAAATCCCTTTAAAATTGGCTTAAGCGAGGACTTTACTGGAAGGAGTGAAAACTTCATATTTTTATAGCTAATGAAAGGGAATACATTTCAAAGGGCCCTTTCCACTTTATTTTCCTAAAAAATTCCCTTTCCATGCCCCCCACGGGGGGATACTCCTGTGTAGATTTTTTCCCCAATTTCGAAAAGTAACAAAAGATCTGGAGGCTTTAAATAAAAGTCCTTTAAAAAAATCTTATTTGGGAGAAAAAACAGGCTTTTTTCCTTGGGTTTAAAGGAAAAGCCCAAAATTTTAAAATTGGTAAAACCCTCTGAAAAGGGGAGGAAAAATCGTACATTTAGACCCCCAAAAAATATCTCAGCATTTTCAATACTTTAAACTTGATGTTTCCCCACATGTTATGAGGAAATTGAATTTTAAACCCACAAAATGAATAAAAAAAAGAATTGTTAAACCAATTCTAACAAATGCAAAAACTCAGAGACTTAAACTCCCGTTGAGGAGTTTTTGGGTTTTCTCTTTCCCAATTTTTCCCAAAATTCCCAACCCTTTTTTAGCCTTCCAAAGGAAAACAAAGGGATAACCCCCCTTAAAGGGAGGCCTATTGTGTCAGGGGTAGATTCCCTAACACAAAATTGTTGGGGTTTTACTTAGATCAGATCTTGGGAAACCTTTTTCAAACACTCCTTCCCACACAAAGATACCACAAAATCTCCTTTGTAAACTTTAAGGAATACAGGTTTACACCAGACTGTTTTTGGGTTGCGAGCATTACGTTTGGGGGCTCTTTATACAAGCAAACCCCAAGAACAGGTTTCCCGGGTGTAAACTATTTTTGCAGGCCGGGATTACATTCGGTCCACATAATGATTTTTCCCCTTGAGAATTTTAAGATTTTTTCTCATAGGAATTTTTCTTTTCAATGGGAGGTTTTTTCCCCCAAACTGAGGGGTCCCCGGGAAAAAAGCCCATGCCTCCGTCGTATGCAAAACCCCGTACCTCCCGGGGGGTGGGGGAGCCCCCATGTTTTTTTTAATGATCAATTTACACAATGGGCAGATAAAAAAATAGGCTTATGGATCCGGTTTCATAGACATATACTGATTTATGGAACGGGCCAAAAACCGAATTTTTTTAACAAAACATCCCAAAAAATGGGAAATGCCAAACCCCGGGGGCCCAAATTTACCATGAAATTTATCGTGACCATTTTAAATTTCCCCTTTAAGTGAAAATCCTAAAAAATCAAGGGGAAAAATTTCCACAACAATTATCGTTTAAACCACGCATCCAATTTTTTTGCTTAAAATTTGGGAAAAGTAGCCATCCGGTCCCCCCAAAAAAGGGGATTTTCCCAAAGGACAATTCTTGGGGATTAAAGTAAAAAATTTTTCTAATATGTGGGAAAACAAGGGAAAAAAGCAGTGGACTTTAAAAATCGGTTTTTTGGAAAGGGCTACCCCGAAAATGTTATTCTAAAGGGTTTTTTTCATCATGCCCTTCAGACAAAAAACAAACCTTCTGAAAAACCCCAAAAAAAAAAAACACTATGCAAAAACTGATTCCAGAATAATTTGGGACATTTTATGAGGCTTGGGGTGAAACGGGGAAAAAATTCCCGGCTAACAAATGGGGCATTCTGCTTCTAGAACAGGAAAATTAAAAATAAAATTGGTCCACGACCCTTAATTTACCTTTAGACGAGGTAAAGTCAAATTTTTATACTCTAGGGGAAGAGTCCCCTATACCAAACCCCCCCTCTTTAATGACATGGCTTGGGAGACAACCCTTGGGGTGCTTCAAATGCAGCGGGTTCTAGGCCCGTCCCTATAAAAAACGGGCAAAAGTTTTTTCTAACCAATGGACCGGACTGCTTCTCCATTTGGCACTTTTTCAAAATGTAGATCACAGGAAAAATCTTTTCCCTATTAGATGTTTTCCCGTTTGGGAAAAATAATTTTAAAAAAAATCCCGAGTTTTTGTAGACGTATTTGGAGAACACTTTGGAGATTTCAAAAAAAAGGGACCAAATGTCCCCCAAGACACATAAGGGCCGGGAAAATAATTTGGGAAAATTTGGGGCAGCCAAATTCATGGGATTTAAAAAATCCAACACAAGCACAAAAGGAGACCCCGAACAAATTAATTTGTGCAGAGAATCCTTTTTTAAATTTAAAACATTTAAAAAACAATTTAAACCCCGAAAGGTTTTTTAACATCAATTTTAACTTTAAAATTTTTTTCATTTTTAAAAGGGTGCTTTCCCCCCTTTTTTCTCCAATTTGTCTGATTACTCCCATATGAGAGCTTTTTTTGACCTGATACTTTTTTGTTTCTGATTTCATGTTTTTCCCCCTTCTTTATAGCCATTAATATCACCCTTTGGGCGGGGACCCTCCTTTTTTACAGACAGCGGTCCTAGACAATTTGACTACAAATTTGGGGGTCCCCTTTTGGGCTTGGGGATCTTTTTCCTGCCCCGAACAAGGGGGCCCCATTTTCCCCCCAAAATACAATGAAATAAAAATTGTAATCACCCCGGGATCCCCCTGTCCCTTTTTGTTTTTAGGGTGAAACCCGGGGTGGGAAAGCTCGCCGCGTCATTTTTGTCCTCTCAAGGCGCTATGTAGTGGGCCAGGATACAGACGGGTACAACAAGCGAGTACTCCTGGGTAGGCCCGTGCGTCATTTCCGCCCTACGCGGCGAGCGGAAAACCTGCCGCGGGTTTCTTCCCCCCTTTCATGACCCATGAATTAAAAACAACCGGGCAAGTGGTATTACCCACTGCTTCCCGGTTTTTGGTCTCCATGGGTTTGGGTTAATTGGTAAGTAGCGCGGCTTTCTAAAAAGAATTTGAGGGCGCTTCAATTTTGGAAAACAAGGGGGTACCGGAAAAGCTAAAATAAATTTGGGTAATCTGTATATCCCTTTTTGCGCACACCAAGCCGTATCTAAGGGGCCCTATGCTCCCGACAATACCAACTCTTTTGGGAAGCCACCTCTGTTACACTGTAAATTAAACTCTTTTTTGAACAACAAGGGCCCCCACTAATTTTTTTGGGTTTCCCTTTTTACCTTTTTCCCCCAGCCTACAAATTTGTTTCCCCGAGGAAGAAAAATAGGGACTGAAACAATGGGGGGGGCGGGGAAAAAAATTCAATGAGGTGGGAATTTTTGATACAAACACATTATGTTTTTTTTCACTTTTTCACTTTTTTTTTTTTTCTTGATACAAAACTTTAATTTTCCCATTACTAGTTTTTAGGGTTTTTAAGGGTTTTTTTGTGACGGGGTAGGTTCCGGAAGGGGGCGTCCTTATCAAAGGGCGTGCTATTCCCGTACATTTGGGATCAAAAATTAGAAAAGAAACCCTTGCAGGGGTGGGTTTTGGGATTATCCTTCTCAATATTTTGACTTACCCTACTTCCCTAACTTGTTTTTGGGGACTCTGTTTTACAGTATTTGGCTCTGTAAAAAAACATTTGGGAAAAGTAAACTTTTTCCTCATATTTTAAACAATTTAATTAAAAATTAAAATTTTTCTTTTATAAGTCTACCTTCCAATAAAAAAATTTAATGCCTTCTTTTTTTGGAAAAAAGGGCCACAGACGTTGGGGGGCTTAGCAATTGATTATCCTCTTCAGCTTTATATTTAAATTGTAAATACTTTGCTATTAAAATACACAAAATTTTAATGGGGGCAACTTTCTTGTTAACGTACTGGGGTATGATAGAAGAAAAACCCGCAGCCAACTTACCTTGGGCCTTAAGGACACTATCAGGGAATCTGCAGGAGGGGATTTTTACCACAAAGGAACTAAAAAAGAATGCCATGCATGATTCCCCCTATTCCTACAACATTCAGTAGTAATTTCTCCGTGTTA
This sequence comes from Phyllomedusa bahiana, assembly GCA_025379985.1. NCBI lineage: Eukaryota > Metazoa > Chordata > Amphibia > Anura > Hylidae > Phyllomedusa > Phyllomedusa bahiana. Next base: position 12,849 of record JAODAL010049710.1, on the reverse strand, counting down.
GAAGGGAAATATTGAGAAATAAACAGGCATTAGTAATTTTACGGAGTGCATTTCCTTTCCCTTAATTTTTTTTTTTTTGCTTTAATCTAACCTTTTATCTGCACAGAGCCCTTTACACGTCTTGTCTAACCTATTGTGTGGAAGAGGGAGTGGGGGGTGACTTGATTGTTACCCTTTTTAAATTGATCCTATATATACAATACCCTTGAAGAAAAAACTAAAAATGTTTTACCCTTCTTCTTCAAGACTTGAGAAGCTGGAAAAAACAGATATAAATCCCAGGGTAAGTAGCTACACTTACAGGCCTCTTTAGAAATTGCTAAACTTTTAACCCTGTATTAAAGAACTTTAGAATTTATTAATTTCCATATCAGAGTGCTGCTGATATTGTGTTGTGTTTGCATTGCTTTTGCTGTCACACCAGCGTGCACCTACACTAATTTATTAAAAAATGTTTTTACATATCTCGGCATACAGATTCACAAAGACATGCAACGGTTTCTGGCTCTAAATCTGTCAGTTGCGATGAATGAGATTGCCAGGAAGTTGACGAATTGGAGGTCGCTCCCTTTAACTGTCGTAGGTCGGAGTAATATTATTAAGACGGTCCTTTTGCCCAAGTTGTTGTATTTGTATAGGGCAGCCCCTACACTGATTCCTCAGACACACTTTCAGTCCCTGGAAAAACAGCTCTCGTCGTTCATCTGGGCGTGAAGTACTCCTAGAATAGGCAAACATACGTTAAAGATCTCTATGAGGATGGAGGACTGATGCTCCCGGATTTTTACATTTATCATGTGGCAGTACAACTGTCCTATGCTGGATGGTGGATTAGGGCTGATCATAATAATCCGGCAGTGGTATTAGAGGCAGCCTTAGTGGGGTCATACGAAGCACTTGGGAAATTAGTGTACAGACAGGGGAAATACCCGATATGCCACTATACTGCTACTATGGTGGCAACAGTTGTGATATGGAAGAGATTTGTTGGAGTCTATGGCAGTGACGGGGAGAGAGACGCGTGGTCCCCATACATACCACTATGGCGGAACGGGAAGCTACCGGAATTAGAATCCATGGGGGACTTTGCAATGTGGCAACAAAAGGGTATTAAGTATTTAGGACAACTATATTTCAACGAGAACTTTCCTGACTACCAGGAGTTGTCAGGCAGACTTGACTTACAGAGGGGAGCTCTTTTCAGATATTTTCAGTTGCGCCATGCATGCTTTAAACAATTTAGAGGGGGTACCATACAGTTGGAATGTGGAGCTCTGGAGAGGGTGGCGCGGCACGCAGAACCGGTGAAGCCGGTCTCTACATTCTATAAGAGCATAATGCAGTGTCAGCAGTCTCCTATTAAGAAAGCTTTTGAGGGGTGGAGTGAGGATATTCCAAGGTTGGAATCCCATCATTTGGAGGAATTAGCATCCTCATGGAGGTCTATAGTGATCAGTGCTAGAGACCAATTGATACAGATCAAGTGGTTACATAGGGTATATTATACGCCAGCACGACTGGCTCTGATGGGGAAATTATCCAGCCCGATCTGCAGTAGATGCAATAATGCACTAGATGCAATAATTTCACATGGTATGGGAATGCCCTAGGATTAAAGCCTTTTGGTCAGAGGTTCAGGGGTTTTTGAGTGAGATACTTGGTTTACCGGCTGTTTGTGCTCCCGAGATTTGCCTACTGGGTCTTGTGGAGGATATAGCCCAGACTAAATCTGAGCGGCAGTTGTACAGGATTTTAATGTTTTATGCCCGAAGTCCATACTATTAAACTGGAAACCTCCTAAGCGTCCATCTCTGGGACACTGGAAACAATTAGTAAATGGGGACCTGACGATGTACAAGCTCACCTTTGAGGCGTGAGGAGTTCCAGATAAATTTTTAGATATCTGGAGCGTATGATTGCTTCACAAGCTGGTTAGTCGGTGGGCAGAATGTGTTGGGTGGGGTGGGGACTGGACGTCGGATTGCAGACATTGATCGGGTATTTCTATGTTTCAAATAAATATGGTTGAATGGGATGAATGGGTATGAATGGAATTAAATCTAATGCTGTACTGTTTAAGTATTTATGACTACTAGTGACCTATCTATTATGTGTCAATTGAACACTGGAAATTCTACCAATATGTAGGACTGGATTTGGATGATGCAGTCGGACATTGAATTTATGTAGCGTGTATGATTCTCTAGTTGTATGTTTTTGATGGTTTTAGAACTGTTAACACAAAAAACTCTTCCAAATAAACACTTTTAAAAAAGAAAAAAAAAATGTTTTGGATGTGCTGACCAGTTTTAGCCTTTTGGATCATTTGCCTTTTGAGGGTGGAATAAACTGGCAAGGGTATTCTATGCCAGGTGAAAAATGACAACTAGACTCTTTATCTTGCAGCTAGGAATGGAGAAACCTCAGATCCTGCCACATTACACATTGACATAGTCAATAGCGACTGTGGCATCTAGGTGGTTTCAGTGGGAGGGGCCTCCCTTTCTCAAACCATCGGCAGCCTGCAATATCATCAGAGGGGTGTGATGTGTTTCCTTGTGTGCCTTCACTGTGTGCCTTTTAGATGCTTGACAATTTCCCAGTGACAAGCATAGTACACTATGTCAAATAAGTAGTAAAGTGTATTATTTGAGCAAGAAAATATAAAGTCTCCTACTAAAGTCTCCGACTAAAAATTTGTAAAAAAGAAAAAAAAGAAGTAAAGAAGTTTAATAAGAACATAAATAAAATCCCAAGTTAAATAAAATACAAATAAAATATTTTCTCGCTTTTCATGGGAAAAAAACAATAAAAACATTTACTTTAGTGAAGATAAGTCGATGACTCTGGTGGTTCTGGACGCATGTGCATTGTGATGCTGAGAACAGCACACCAGGCTTTACTATTAATGAGCAGTAATGTGAAGTGTCCTCGGCTGTAATGACGCAACGCACATGCGCACCAAGCCTCTGGAGATGAGTCCCAGAGTCATCTTTGCTAAAGTAAATGTTATAAAGCTGAGAATGTTATAAAGTGCATGTTATTTTTAAACTGTAAAACGACATGCTGGTGATTTACGTTCCCAAATGGAATGAAAGGTTTCCTTTACTGTACATAAAAAGTATCAGCTGTATGAACCTGGTGCACAAAATGCATTTTTTTTTAATTAGGTGAGCATTTATGAAATAGTATTTTGTTCTGTCCACCATGATCCAGTAAGGTGAGTTTTAATGGAGCTAGCTCTACAAGAAATCTCATAATTTGATGGAATTTCCGGCCTCTTGATATTTACAAGCAGTGTACACATGTAAAGACTGTACTAGTTAGTCTTTTAACTGTTTATAGTGTGCACCATAATAACTACTCTAAAGGTGATAACAATACATATACCGCCCTGCTACGCTTAAAAAATTGTTTAGAAATGAGAAACAGGCCAAGTTTTTCAAGGTGTATACTTAGTCTCCAATTTCTCAAATTCCCCATACAGTTAAGCATCTGTATATATTGTAGGCAGGGCCACTGTTAGGGCAGTTTTACTAGTTCTGATGTACAGTTCCTGGCCGAACTGTGAAAAAAGGGGGAGGGGTGGCACTGCAAAACACACAACAATTGAAAAGTACAAACAGAGCAGTGACTATCTCTTCAGCCCCCTGACTACCTTTTCGAAATTTTTGAGGGCAAGGGTGCTAGGTAGAAAAGTCTACATCTTGGTGCTAGAAAACCACGGGACACCTAAAAATCATCCCTTGAGGGAAAGAGGTATTTTTGGTTTTTCCCCAGAAAATATTGGCAAATTTTTGGGGTTTTTAATGTTATGATTGAGTATTGTAGTTTTTAAATATCTGTATTTACAGTTTTTACTACATGTCTAATGCATTTCTTTTGTCGAAGAAAATATTTAACTACGTTTGAAAAATAAAAAAAAAAATTTTGCAAAAAAGTTGCAACAAAAAAATTTACATAATACAATTTAAAACTTGTGCTGAAACTCTATTATTCTATAATAATGTTTTTTAAATATAAATAGGCACTTTGGTAAAAAAACTCCAACTGGGGAAACTAAAATTTTTATCATATAGGAAAAAATTTTTTTAACCCAAATTAACACCCAAATTCTTGTATTTTAAAAGGGCATTAGAAAAGTTTAACTTAATTTCTGTGTACAACAATTTATTAACCCTTTGTCGACACGGATAGATACATCATACATCTAATTTAGGAAGGTGCCCCAGCAAATAGACATATGGGTAATCCAGAACAATATGCGGGCTAGAAGAAGATGCCCAGGCATAGAACCAGATTGTATAAAAAACTAGGTTTTTCTTATCTGCCAGGACCTGAGTTCTTTAACCAATTTAAACCCCTTTTTAAGCTGCAATAAATTTACATCCCCATTTTGGGGTGTCTTTGATGCCCGGGGGCATGGTGTTTGAAAATTTCAAACATAGCAGTATGATGTCCCTTTACTACTATGTGTTGTAGCAGCGAAAAAATTTGCTGAGTCTATTCTCTTAGGGGGAAAAAGTAAAAAAAAACCCACAAAATTAAAAAATGAAGTAAAAAAAAGAAAAAAAAACCCAAAAAAAAATAAATTTGGAAAATCACCCCAAAAAAAAGCCAGAAATAAAAATAAATACACAGATTTGGGATTGCTGCGGCGTAAAAAATTTAGTCAAAATCTGTCATTTTATTTAACCTGCACAATGAATGTATAGAAAAATGGCAGAATTGTGATTTTGTTTATCTACTGCACAGAAAAGGAATACAAAACGATCAAAAATAATAAACCATAAAGTGGGTACCAATGAAACATTGGTTCGTAGCAAAAAAATGCTTTGCACCCCTTGTAACAAAAAAAAAAAACAGTTATGACTTATAGTGATGCATAAACTTTGTCAAAAAAAAAAAAAAAATTTGAAAAACAAATTGGGTTTGTTCAATGGGTGTTGAGTCCGTGTGAACATACTAATTAGATGGTGTTTGGATCCGTCTATTGGACCCAAACAGACCCAAAAAGGCATCTAATAATGTGCAAGTGATTTACATTTTTCACCTGAAACACACTCGGGTTCACACGAGTATCGCCGAACCTTGTCCTTGATCTTTGGATTTGTCTTCGAATCCTTCCCAAGAATTGTCAATTCCGATAAAAAAGACAGCAGGGGACCGTTTTTTAAAACTTAGGGTGAAACCCTGCTGATCCAACTGCATCGAATCGCAGTGCGTGATGGTACTTTTTTGGTCCTTAGACCCGCGCCGCTGTTTTTTTGGATGCGATTTCGGATCCAAAATCAGACCAAAACCCCCAGTGAACAGCCCCTTCTCAGTTTTATTATTTTATAACATTCTGACTATCGTTAAAAATTTTTAAACAGTTGGAAAAACCACATAAGGACATTTTGAGAATACTAAATAAATATTTTACAAAATAAAAAATGCAAATACAGGCCTAAAAGTAGTAGGTTTTAAATGCACAAAGGAAAAAAAAGTATGAACCAACGTAATTTTTTTTCATATCGAGATAGAAAATGTTTTACACGTCCTTTAGTTCTAAATAGCTAATGGAAAATCTAGCGGGTTTTGGTTTCTGTTGAAAAGAAATGATAGCACAAAGTTAGGGTCAAAAAATATTATTCTGCCTATTGCTTTCTGGCAATACTCTACATACAGAATCATGAATTGCTTTAGGCAAGAGTTATAGGGGACAGAGTCGTTGCTGGTTTTTTTTTTCCGGGCCATGGAAAAAAAATTAAACAAGACTTCTGTTAAACAAACTAATTGTGGGGTTTTTCATGTCATTGAAATTTGAAAAAATGTGAATGAATGCAGACTTGAGGCAGTTTGTACTAATTTTTAGGCTCAAAAGTTACAAATTTAAAACATTTTTAAATTGTCTATTTTCTGTTGCATACCCCCTGTGTGTTGTTTGTACTTTTTTCCAATATGCACCTTACGCATCATTAATATTTGGGGGACTCTTTTTATTATTGGGATCTTTAGAGTGCAATATCCCTAGGAAAAAAACCTAGTGCCAGACATCCCTCTGGAAATTTGTGGGTATTCTGTATTTGATTTTAGATTGTTTTGTTGTTTCCCTGTTGTTCAACTCAAACCAATTTCATAATTCATTCACTGTAAAAAATTTTTTTTATGAGGGGTGGACCGGGCCTTTCCCTGGCTAAACTGCACTAGGGCGAGGGTAAGAAATTTCGCACCCCCCCCCCAAAAACGTCACCATAAACCCAAAATAACAAAAAGCTTTACCACAAGTGCTACGTTTAAACTACTAAAAAAGTAACAGTTACCAAATAACACTGTACAAAAACCAGAATCTTAAGGCTAAGGCAATTTCACACGGCTTATTTTGGGACGGATTTCAACCCCAAATTTTCGCCCGTATGCTAAAATTTAAAGGGGTGAAACCCAATCCCAGTCTTACGGTCCCCACAGTTTCATAGAAAATTTTGGTTTACGCCTCCTTTCCCCCCCGTAAAATTTGGGCGGGGGGGAAAAAAGTGACATGTCAATTATTCACGGCGTACACGCGCGGGGGGGGATAATGAATTTATGGGGTGGTAGCTCCCCCCCCCCCCCCCGCCCTCCCCGCTCTGAGCATACCCCGTAATTGCGGGGAATTCCGTCCCGCAACTCCCCCATGAATAAGCAGGGAAAATTTACTAATATATTAATTTTCGCTGAGACCGAAAATCACCCCACATATTGACCGAATACCAAAAAAACAGTAAACACTTCCCCACCAATAGTGTGAATAATACAAAACTGACCATTACCAATGCAAACCATTATACTACAACCAGTATTACCGGCCCCATAAGTGACCATAATTTGGATACCAATTGAAACACACTGGGCAGACATATAATCGATTACAGAAAAGTTACATCCAGGACTTACAGGCGCTTCTGAAGATTTTTTCCCCTCTTTCTTCTTTATTCCATCTGCCCCAGACCACCATGATGTCTTTCCCAGCCACGACTCTTTACTGTAAATAACAAAAACATAAATTTACGCACTTTTTACCAATTCCTCCCTCTGTAAAAAACTCCCCATTTATGGCACCTCAAAGGGTAGCCATGTAATATGCCCCCTGAGCCAGAAGTAACCCATATAGCCCATTGTACATGTAGTACCCCTGTGGTCAGATATTCCCCCTGTAGCCATGAAATTTTTTCCCCTGTACCCAGGGGTAGTAGCCCCCTGTACCAGGAAAGCCCCTTGTGCTATATGTAGCCCCCATAGCGGGTTTAGTCCCCCATTACCCAGTAGTACCCCTATAGCTGTGTAGTATCCCCTATTTTTGCCAGGTTACCCTATAGTTTGTAGTACCCCCATATAGCCAGGTAATCCCCCCTATAGCCAGATTACCCTCATGTAGCCAGGTACTGCCCCATTACCCAGGTTAGCCCCCTGTAGTGGGTAGCTCCCCCCATGTAGCCAGTTACCCCCCCATTAGTAGGTAGCTGTCCCATGTACCCGGGTTAGCCCCCTGTACCCGGGGTTACCCCCCAAGTGGGTACCCCCCATGTACCGGGTTAGCCCCATGTAGTAGGTAACTGTCTCCATGTACCATTTTAGCCCCATGAGCCAGGTTGCCCCCCAGTAGCAGGTAGCTGCCCCTTTAGCCGGTTAGCCCCATGTAGCCAAGTATGCCCCATGTAGCCGTTTTGACCCATGTAGCCAGGTTTGGGCCTTTTTAGCCGGTAGCTGCCTCCTGTGCCCCTGCGCTAAGATAAAATAAAAAACCACCTCCCACGGTTCCTGCGTCCATTTTGCAAACTAACTGGAATGGACAATACAAATTATAGCAAATGATCCCCATAGAAACCTATTTGTTCACTGTTCGTCAAAATGCCTCAGATAACAATTAGTGGCATCCCTTCTGTCTCGATTTATAATGAATTGGATGAAGAAAAAAACAAGTTATTAAAGGGAATCTGACGTAATTTTTTTTTTTCCGGAACTTATTGCAACAAGACCCGATCCTATTCCTTTTTCTTTTTTAGCCCTTTTTTTTTGTCTGATTGTAATTTCTCGTACGTTGTTGCATGTATTTTGGGACAGCATTCTTCCTGCACTTTTAACGGCAATTTTTAAAAGGGTCTTACAGCACTTCATGAAATAGGGGCCTTGGACTGGTAATCCCATGACTTTACAGGAAAGGGTGAACTGTGACTATCTCTTTTTGTGTAGTGGATCCTGTGTTATCTACAACTTAGTGGATCCTTTCAGTTTGAACCGCTTGTGCTGATAAAAGCAACTGTGAAAATCTTTCTCCACAAAAAGGAAGTGTCAGACTATTATAAGGCCCAGTGCCAAAGTAAATGGCAGGACTTAAAGGGGGTTTTGCCACGATCTCATTTCATAACTCCTGCATCCCGCTCTTAGCCTGTGTGCTCAGGGAAGGGGGGTGTGTGATTTTGTTTTAAAAGCAATATGTGACCCCGCAGGAATGGCATCACCAGGCCCTTTTCCCCTTTTATCAAAAAAAAGGTTGTTTATGTATAGAATAGTAAGTGCTACAATGTACTAGAGGTAAATTTTTGCTTTACAGCACAAGGGTTCTTGGGTTTAAATCCCCGCAGGAACTTAACCCCTGTGGATATTTTTTTTCTCTTTTTCAATGCAAAAACCTATTGAAGTCTCTTTTTTTATTTTCACTGTTTGACTTATTACAACTATCCAAAGGAAGGAATAGAAAAGGACTGCCGGGGTTTGAACATCATAGTGCCTAGAGGAGAGGTGATATTGAGCATTTCGCCAGGACGAGGAGCTCTCAGTCCTGGTCGATCCCCGGAGATGAGCTGTAAATGGATACTAAAGAAGAGCTTTAAAAAAAAAAAACGGTCCAGAAATTTTTAAAAATGATGAATGGTGAAAATGTTTTTTATATCATTTTAAATTCCCACGTCAATTTTACTTTGTGGCAAAACCCCCCTTTTAAAATGTTTTTAAAATAAAAATATGAGTTAAACAATAAGTAATTTTTTTTATATCATTCCCTTTAAAAGGCACCTACAACAACCCAGACTATAATGCACAAAAGTGGTCCTACAGGCTCCATGCACATCACTTTGCAATGTATAAGTCTTAGTTGAATTAAATAAAACAAATGGCCCCGCAAAAAAATCAAAAAATTTTGTAAGTAGTATATAAACATTTCCCCCAGGGGCGATACCATTTTTGCGGATTTAAATAAAAAATATAAGAAAGTATTTGTAAAAATTTTCTGGCCATGCTTCTTTTTTCTCCCCTTTAATTAAAATATATTTTTATAGGGCATAAATAAATAATTTCAATTTTTGCCACTAAATATTTAAAAAAAATTTAGTAAATGTAAAGTACGGCATGACATTTACTTTAAAAGTTTTTTTTCCCCCCATTGTTCAAAAGGGAATAACAACATAAAATTACCTATGTTCTGAGTGCTTTTGAAAGTGAGACCCCGTAGCTTTTTCCCAACAGCCCCTGTCGCCTGGTGATTCTTTTTATGAGAGCAGTCGTAAAAATTACGTTCTTTTTATCTTTCTTGTGGGATAGGATCAGTAAGTGAGAAGACACTTCTGCAGGGTTGAAAAGGGAAAGGGTTACATTGCGGCTACCAGAAGGGGGGAAACAAGTTTGTGTAGAGCTTTTTCCCTTTGACAAGATTGTACAGCACCCAAAGGGCCCCCAAAATGAAAGAAAAAAATAATAGAAAAAAAATATTTTTTAAGTTAAAAAACTGCAGGGTACTTTTAAAACAGTTCTTTTAGGATCTTTTTTGGTATTTTTCACACAAAATTAATAGGTTGAAAAAAGACAAATGTCCATAAAGTTCAGTCAAGGGGAGGGAAGAGTGGGTGAAGGGGCAAATACGATAAGAATCACTTATACCAAAAAGCCCAACGATTAAAAAAAAACCCCTGCAAAAAAAGGCAAATTATTTTTTTTTCCCCCTACTTAAAATTTTTTTTTTTCAGGGTTTTTTTAGTACATTAATGGCATGGGCACCATTTCAAGAAAAATTTTTTTCCAGCAAAAAACAAGCCCCCATTTTTTTATGTAAAAGGAAAAAAAAAAAAAAGTTATGGCTCTTGGGAGGTGGGGGAAAAAAATGAAAAATGCGAAAAAAAACCTCCTTGGACTTTTAAAAGGGTTTTAAAATTTTTTTCAAACATAATTTCTAAACCTTTTTGGAAACCTACAACTGTTTGCTGTGGGCCCGCTTCTGGGGGGTTTATTCCCAGTTCACTTCTATGGTGAAAAGGTTTTTCTCCCCTGGGAAATTTAGTTTTTTTTTGTTCAGATGGAGAAAATGTCCCCCTTTTTTTTTAAACATAACCCCTTTAATGTTTTTTGTGGAATTTCTGTTCACTATTTTTAACTAAAACCCGTTTTTGCAACTCGGGGCGGAAAAATGACATTAGCTGTGGCAGTTTGAAAAAGATAACTCAGAGGAAAAAATACAGAAATCCATGTCTACCTTCATAAATACTTTGGAGGGTCTGCCTTGGGGAAGGCATTTGAGATTGGAAAATTGACATTCCTAGTCTTAAAAAACCAATAGGGGAATGATTTTTTGTGGGAAGGTAGTTTTATTTTTCCCCGGGTCATTTTATCAAAAACCAAAAGGCTACATAGAATTTATTTCAAACCCATATGCTTGGGTTAGTGGGGAGACTCATTATGTGTTTAACAAGGTGTAAAAAGGGCTTGGGGGTACGTTAATCCTTAGTTGGGAGTTTCCCTTTAATCGGCCCTAAAGGACTGAGATTCAGTTTTTTAAACTCAAAAATGGGGCCCTTGGGGGTTTGTGTGCCCGAGAGCAAATTTTGGGGGGCTATTGAAGACCTTCCCCGCCCACTTTCACAGGCTTTTATAAAAAGGGCACTTTGCAGGGTTTGGGGGTTTTTTTTTTTTTTTCTCTGAATAATGGAGGTCGGTGACCCCGTGAGGGCCGATGGCTCGTTGAGAGGTAAAGAAAGGGGAGGACTGCCCGATTTGAGACCACTTGGTGTGGGCACTTAAAAAATGTTCTGACAGATATGTGAACCGAGAGTCTCAAAGTTTTTTTCATGTATGTAGATAGCATAAATGCTTCTTTAGGGTTTCGACGTATTATTGCCCTTTTTGCAGAAAGTGCCCCTGGTGGCGGTCTGTGTGTGTACATTAAAATTCATGGTGCCGCAGCCCCGCCAGTGGCACCCAGGGTTTGCATACGTTTTTTCAGAAATGTTTTTGTGGCAGAAAAATACGTTATATTGGTGTACATTTTTTTAACCTATATGGAAAGGGAAGGGGGCTTCCATTTTGGGTTTCTTCCCCGCCCCCCTCTCCGGCTGTCATAAAAAAGGGGGAGCTTTTCAGGTTGGGTGTTTTTTTATTTTTTCTCTCTGAATAATGGAGGTCGGTGACCCAGTGAGAGGCCGATTGGCTCGTTGAAGGTAAAGATAGGATGGGACTGCCGATTTGAGGGCCCCGTTGAAGTGTGGGCAGCTTAAACTTTTTTGTATGTATGGAACCGAGAGTCTCAAGTTTTTTTTATGTATGATAGATAGCATAAATGCTTCTTTAGGGGTTTCGACGTAGGTATTGCCCTTTTTTGCGAAATTTCCGCTGGTGGGGTCTGTGTGGTACATGTATAATTACATGGGTTTCCGCGCCCTGCCAGTGGCACCCCGGTTTATACGTTTTTTAGAAAAGTTTTTGTGGGCAAACATAGTTTATTGGTTGTACATTGATTTTAACCTTATGGAAAGGAAGGGGTCTTCCATTTTGGGTTTCTGTCCCCCCCCACTCCCCAAAAGGCTGTCTAAAAAGGGCAGCTTTGCAGGTTGGGTGTTTTTTTTATTTTTTCTCTCCTGAAAAATGGGGGTGGGGTGACCCAGGAGGGGCCCTGTTTTGGCTCGTTGAAAAGGTAAAGATAGGATGGGGGAATCCCCAATTTGAGACCACGTTAAAGGGTCGTGGGCCCGCTTAAAACATGTTCTGATCATGAAATGTGAACCGAGAGTCTAAAAGGGTTTTTTTCTACTTGAAGCCCTTGGCCCCATTTAATTTGAGCAGAGATTGTATAGGCTATTGATTTTCTATGCCCAGAAGTCTTTATTACTAAACGGGAAAACCCTTTCCCAAAGGATGCTGTTATTGATAATTAAAAGCCAAGTTTTAAAAGGGCAGTTTCTTTCTTTATACTGTTCATTTTAAAATTGCAGATGTTTTTCCTGAATGTTTCGAGTTGTGGGGTTTGGTAGTGGTTTGAGCAGGTTGGTAGTGTTTGACGATTTTTATGGGAAAAAAAGTTAAAATCGGCAAGGTTTTTATGGTGTAAAAATTTCCAATATGCGAAAATTTTAAGGGGTTAAAAATTTCTGTGCAAAATCTTTTTAAGATGGGCCCCTTTTTCGGCGTTCCTGTTTTTTTTTGGGGGCCAGAAAAATCGGGGTTTAAAGAATAGACCCAAGGGTGAGTTGTGTGTGAAAGTCAGGGGACTGGGATGTGTAGGGGTTGCGATTGGCTGGAAAAAATCCCCCATGACCTCTTTTTTAAATTAGAACAGCCATTTCCTGTTTCGGGCCTCGGGTTTCTTCAGCTTTCTCATAGGGTAGGACCTGCGTTTGCCTGTGGCCAAAAAAAGCTCAGCAAATTTTTCTATTTCTGAAAGGGAAAAAACCTCTAAAAATTGCTGGGGTTCCTTCCAATTTTAGTTAGATTAGGGATTTGAACTTTTTATTTTAGTTAGTAGAGAATTTTAAAGCAGAATCTACCACTGTAAATTCAGGGCCCGGGTTTAGGGGGAAGGGGGGGGGGGGTGGGGGGGGGGGGGGCGGGGTTTCCCCCGAACAAAAG
>JAODAL010049709.1:0-27969 GCA_025379985.1 Phyllomedusa bahiana | reverse complement strand
TTTTCCTCCGCGATTACAAGAAACCCCTTCCATTCAATTCATTGTTCCCCAACCCTCCAAAAACTGGATGGAAGAGTAAACATGCTCGATATTTTTCAGACCGCCGGTGGTCTGAAAAACCGCTAGGCGGAAAACCCGTGCACTGGGGACTGCTGCACGGGTTTTCCATAGAGCCCCATGTAAAAGTTTGCGGCCGGTTTTTCAGATGGTTTGCAAAACCGCAAACTGTCTGAAAAACCGTCCACAAACCGGGGCCGTGGGGACATGGCCTTCATGTCCATTCTTCCGTCCGGTTGTCAGACGGAATATGAACAATTGAATGTGAAGGGGGAGGGCTTTTCTTCGCTCACCGCGGCCACGGGGACGGCACTAAAACAGAACAAATAGCGGTCGGATAAACCAACCCATATTTGTCCTGTGCCATGGGGACGCACACTAAAATGTTCAAACCCCATAAAAGTCAATGGGATAAGATATTCAGGTTAATTTTTATACTTAAACAGGTGAGGAGAAGCTGGAATTACCATCCATAACAGTACACCAACACTAGGCACATTATTAGAGATGGGCAAATTGATTCTAACGAAGGGGAATTCGTTAGAATTTCAGGAAAACTTCGGTTCGGAATGAAGTCGAACTTTGGGGTTACTTCGGGTGAAAGAAGTGTGCTTTTGATTGAAAAAATGGCTGCGAGCACAGGGCGCTACTTTGGGGCGAAGCACTCTGGGAGGAAGAAGGGAATAGCCTCATGACATGTGCAGAGATGAAGCCAATCAGAGACCGGTGGGATTCTGTGACGTCACCGCACTATATAAAAACCGAGCGCGGCCGCGGGGCAGCTCATACCGCTCTCACTGAACTGATCAGGGAAGGTGCTGCCGCGGCTTGATTTTACTGAAGAACTCATTTTTATACAGCGATTTCTGTGGGGTGTCTCAGCTTGTCTAAAGGACTGCTTCTCTTAATGTTCTATTTCTGATTTTTTGGTGAAATTGGATCTGAAGTCCAGTGTGCGTCCATGCAGCTGCATATACATTTAATGCTATCTGCTCACGCACATTGAATATCCAAGTGGGATCTAAGCCTGTTCCTGTTGTATTCATTTAAAGAAACATGTTTTTACAATACAAATACCACTTCATTTTTGGCTGCTCAATTCTTTTGCACAATTTACCCTCCAGGGGGTTTAAATTAAGCGTTGTTCTGCTGCTGTGGTGACTAAAAGAACCGTCTTTTTCACCGGCAAAAAATAAATTTTTCCTGTAGCATAATTCACAAGCAAAGGTTAATTACAAGTTTTCCTTTTGTTGTGTAGCGTAAAATACACACCATTGTAACACGCTACAAAGCTAGTAGTTTGTGGTTGCTCAATTCTTTTGCGCAATTTACATCCAAGGGTTAACTAAGTATTTTTCTGCAGTTGTACTCAGTAAAAGAAACGTTCTTTTTCACCGCCACAGAAGAAATTTTTCCTGTAGCATAATTCATATCCGAAGGTTAATTAAGCCTGTTTGTGCTTTTATATGTAACCCCCCAAAGAGGAGCAATGTGTACAGTGGATGCTATAGAAAGAGGCATTCACTCTTCTTTCCCAGAGATGCATTGGGCTTCACTACCCAGCAGCCCTGGTTTGGTGTCATCACGGGAAGAGGGGGGAGAGAGGAGGAAGGGGGACAGGAGCTGGGAAGAGGGAGAAGTGGAAGACTACAGAGGAGAGAGAGCTCTGAGAGAGAGACTGAGATTTCCCCGTGTGTCCTGAGAAAGACTGGCTAGTCTGTGGGCCCCCCTGTCAGCTGCAGAGCCCCAGCTTCCCACCAGGAGAATCCTGCCTCCCCTGCCAGGGCACCCAGCCCCTGAATGTGACAGCAGCAGGATGGAGTCCCATTGCAGTGAAAGACATGAAGATGAGTAGACCTGGGAGAACTTTGCTGATCAGGATTGAACTTGTAGTGTGGACTGTTCTGTGGTTCTAAGGCTGAATCTCAAAGTGCACCACGTTACCAAAAGAGCTCCAACGACCGCGGAAAACTGGGCCCCAACGGTTTAACTGACGCTGCATTGCGCAGCCATTTTGATTGCACTCTCACTGTGATTGATCAGTTAGGAGAGGGTAACTGACTGTAAAATTACTGTGGAATTACCTACGTAGGCCACCACGTAAAAAAAAGACAGAACTGTAACTCTACCAGTAGGGGGAGTATTTTGTACTTACTGTAGTTTATTAAAGTTATTTTTTTCACTCTATTTTCATGTTTGCAATTCTCCAAGCCACATATCACCTATTAATCCGTTAAATAAATCTGCTAAGAGTTTTATCCCCAACTCTGGGGGTGTGTACGAGCTAAGACAGGGGTTTCCCGAGTCGACCCTGAAGAAGAGGAACCACCTTTCCTGCATAACTGGAGAGCTGATACGAGATTCGGGTGGGGGCACTGTGTCATAGAGAGGTGAAGCGACAACACACCCTGCCCAAGGAGGTTGGCAACAAAGGGGTGTTACATATATTCAGTAAAAACACAGAGTTTTTAAACGGCACATACAATTTTAATTTTTTCCTGGCCCATTTTGTGGAGCGCAATTAATATCCAAGGGTTACCCAAGCTTCTTAGTGGGTTCATTTGAAGTCAAAAAACAGGTGTTAAATTTTTCATATGCAAATATCTTCATCAAACAGTGTCTGTAAAATTTTAGAACAAACAGTATGCAGACAGAGAGGTGGCAGGCCTTCACCTGCGAGTGCAGTGGCACAAACATTCCAGGCCCAGGTCCAGCAAAAGCAAGGGGACGTCGCAGCAGGGGTCACTCGGTTTAGGGCCACAACTGCCGCTGTCAAATTTGCGGCCGATTTGTTTCAGCAACCCAATGGTTCTTGATTGGTTTGACTAGGTCATCAACTTCCTCCCAGATGACATCGACAACCCCAGCCAAGAGTCGGTGGGAACGTCAGACACAACCCTTAGTTGGCATGGCCCTGGAGCGGGTCAGCGGCCCTCACCTGTCCTCAACCCGCCTCTGTCCCCCATCCGGTTCCCTTCAGCCAGAGATCTACTATGTGGTTTGGCTCAGCACCACTATATAACGAGGATGAACAATTTGAGGAGGGCAGTCACAGCTTACTTGGCAGCGAAGAAATGGGGCCAATATCCCCTGCTTCTTGCAGTAGGCGGCAAAGTATAGATGTGAGAGTGGCATGGGAGGTCATGTTGTGAGGGGTCAGCCTCTGCATAACCAAGACCGGGTGATGAGGACACAGTGACGATGAAACACAAATAGATGATGATGTAGCCGACCGCACTTGGGAGCCGGGTGAGACAAGGGCTTCACCCAACTCAGGAAAGAGGGCGTCAGCTTACACCTCAGGCAGCGGCACAGCCAGCAAGTGGGTCGTGTGACCGTGAGTCAGCAGGATAGCAGCAGTGTGAGGTCGGGAGCCAAGCGGCCACGGGGTAAAAAAAACCCCTTCGCAGGCCCAAAGGGAAGAGCGCACAGGGGCTCAGCAAGGCAGCGGCGGCAGTAGTCACTCAGTGCGGAGCGTTGGCGGAAAAAATCCATACTCCGCGGTGTGACATTTCTTTGCTAAGACACCGAGGAGCCGAATAGGGGTATATGTAGAATCTGTAGGCAGAAAGTGAAGCGTGGCCATGGGGCTAACGTTGGCACCACGGCCCTGTGTCAACACATGCAGCGTCACCATGGGAATAACGTGGCTCAGATGTGGTGGTCCATCCTGCCACGGCAGCAGCAGCACGCCCAGTGCACGCATGCCATTGCAGCCAGTCAAGGCTCCACCACCTCTGCAGAAGGGAGCTGTTTCTCTTTGACATCATCCCCCCCGGTCCAGATGCTCCTGCTCCTCGCTACTCATGGCGCCAGCAGTCGTTCAGCGAGGCGATTGCAAAGAGACAACAGTATGCGCCCAAACCATCCTAAGGTGCAGCAGCTGACCGTGTTCCTGTCCAAGTTGTTGGTGCGCAGTCCCTCCCTTTCCAAATGGTGGACTCTCCCACCGTTCGAAACTAATGGCTTGTCCCGAGCCGAGAGGGAGAGTTCCAAGCCGTAATTTTTTTCCAAAAAGGCAGTACCAGCACTTCTAAATATGTAGAACAGAAGGTGGGCCAGTCCTTGAGCTTATCGGTTTGTCCAAGGTGCACGGCAGCGCGGACGTCTGGAGCTGTAACACGGTCAGGGCCAGTACATGTCCTTTTACGGCCCACTGGGTGAATGTGCTTCCTGCCCAGGCACACCAACAACTTGGACAGGAGCCGCTTTCTCCTCCACTTGTCAAACTGCTGCTCCTGCGCCAATGTCCGCCTCCCCCCTCCACCATCACCACCATCTCAGCCTCCACAAGTACTGCTCCATCATACCGCATGTGTAGGGCACAGCGGTGTCACGCAGTTCTAAAACCTGGCTTGCCTCGGGGAACGAGTCACACAGGGGAGGAACTGCTCCGCGTCATGCAGCAAAAATCGATGTGTGGCTTTCTCCGCGCCAACTGCAAATCGGGAAACCATGGTGACGGGCAATGGAGGAACTGGTGTCCGCGCTGCAACCCAGGAGGGATGGGCCATGCCCCCCTGCATGGCGCACCGTGTTCAATCTGGTTGTGAAAAGGTTCCTGAAGTCTTCCACCGATCTTCAAAGATTCTGAAATGGCCCGGAAACTGTGCATGCACTTCATCCATTCCTACAAAGCCAGGGAAACACCCTCCCCGAGTTGCAGCGCAGAACGGCCTCCCCCAACACACTCTGAATGGGGATGTTTCCACCCGTTGGAATTCCAGTCTGCACATGTTGGACCGACTGTAAAGAACAAGAAAGGCCCTTTTAACCCATTTTTTGATGATCCAGGCGGACAGGACTACTCCCCCGGTAACTTTGATGTCAGCCAGTGGCAAACTCATGCGTGACACCTGCCGTTTGTTGAGGGCCCTTCGAGGAGGCCACGTTATTTGTCAGTCGCCAGGACTACGGATGAATAACGTCATTCCACTGCTTCATGTCCTGGAACAAATGCTGAAAAAAACTGTCTGGGCAGGGACCGGAGAAGTGGCGACTACATCTCGCGGCCACAAAGAGTCCGGGGGGGACTGAAATGGAGGAGGAGGAGGAGGACATTGGAGCAGAAGCAAATTTTCTGGGAAATGAGTGGATTTTCTACCCAGGTGGGCAAGAGAGAGGAGCAGGAGCAGCTGAGGAGTAGATGGGGATGAGAAGATGAGGCAGATGACCCACAAGCACCGTGGCAGTATACAGTGGAGATGGAGGCAGGGAGCCCCTTGGAGTCACTTGTGCAGATGGCCTGCAGCATGCTGATTTGCCTGGCTAGTGACAGCCGAATAGTCAGCATCCCGGGAGAGGGATGACTTCTGGCTCTCCACCTATTGGACCCCCCTAACCGGTCCCAAAATGGGAGCCTTTTCCCAGCTACTGAGAGGGAGGACAAACTCAAACACTATAGGGAAATCCTCCGTAGTCAGTTGGCCCTCCTCTGACAGGTCTGACCGGGGGGTTCTTCAGTGCTCACCTACTACTGCCGCGGCTGCTGGGAGAGGGTGGGGGGGTAGGAGCAGTACCAGCTCCATCAGCAGCAACTTAGTCACTGATGACAGCTTCCTTCACCCGCCTAGTGAGGGAAGGGGAGTCGCCAGCACAGCAGCAGCAAACAGACCTGGGGCAGACCCTGAACCAACAGGTCTTGGCCTACTTGGACACACTTTTGCCACCCATTAGAAGATACGCTGGACTACTGGGCAGCTAAACTGGATGTGTGCCGCAACTTGACGAGTTTGCCCGTGGGAACTGTCCTGCCCGGGCCCGTAGTGGGGGCATCAGAGCGGGTGTTCAGTGCGGCGGGGGGCCATCGTTACCCCAAGGAGAACCCGCTTGTCCACGGAAAATGTGGAACGACTGACCTTTGTCAAGATGAATCAGGCGTGGATCGGCCAGGATTTCCAAAACACCAATGCCTTAGGCGTCAACTACATCAGCCAGGACGCCTCACCCAAATTGTGAGAAATGAGTCTGGGTTCAAAAATACCTGCCTCAGCCACTATCTGATACCGCCACCCCCTATGCCACACATATCTGCCCGTTTCTCTATCTGCCACCAACCATCTTTACCAGGGACTGGTTTTGCCACCCACCTCCACACTCTGTCATTGTACCACTCTATGACCTCATGCTGCTGCTGCCGTGACCTCCACACTCTGTCATTGTACCACTCTATGACCTCATGCTGCTGCTGCTGTTGTTGGTGCCGTGACCTCCACACTGTGTCATTGTGCCACTGTCTGACCTCATGCTGCTGCTGTGGCTGCTGCGGTCACCTCCACTCTCTGTCATTGTGCCACTCTCTGACCTCATGCTGCTGCCGCCGTCACCTCCACTCTGTGTCATTGTGCCATTCTGTGGCCTACTACTGTTTATGCCACCTCCAGAATGTCATTGTGCCCACTGCCTGACCTCATGCTGCTGTGGCTGCTGCCGTGGACCTACACACTGTGTCATTGTGCCACCTCTGACCCCCATGCTGCTGCTGTGGGTGCTGCCGTAACCTCCACACTGTGTCATTGTGCCACTCTGTGGCCTACTCCTGTTTTTGCCACCTCCGGAATGTCATTGTGCCACTGTCTGACCTCATGCTGCTGTGGCTGCCGCCGTCATCTCCACACTCTGTCACTGACGTTGCCACCTGAGCCCTCAGCTTGTTTTTTTCCAGCTTTCTCTGGCATGACTTTATCATGCTACATTCCCCCTTCAGTTTTTTTGTCAGTTTTGCCCTCTTAAGTGCCCAGGGAATTTTATAGTGAAGTGATTCTAAGAGCAGCGGCACTTATCTGCGTGTCATACTAAAACACAACAATGTATGAAGATCAAACCAAGCTCCCTCTGCATATTTAAGCATGGCACAACGTTCTGCAGCACCCTGCAGGCTCTGTGCAGCCTGGAAATAGCTGCTTTTTAACGTGATTCATCCCGAAGTAATTCGGACCGAAATGAATTTTGTCGGGAAATTCGGTGAAGTGACCGAATCGAATTTTTGAGAAATTCGCCCATCTCTACACATTATACGCCGGGCACATTGAAACGTGCCTAAAAATAATGCGCTGTGCGCCTCCATAACACAATGAGCCTATTGAGGCGCATTACATAAACTAGTATTGATACGTTATGCGCCTCTGTTGCACAATGCACCTCGATAGACGCATTACATACACTACCAATGAAAAGCTATGCGTCGCGATTTGTGCAATGCGCCTTTTTAGGCGCATTATGTTTACTATGCAAGGTATACCTGATGCAAGATTTTTGAGAGGATTGTACTTTCAGGGCAATACAATACATGGAAATACCTAAAGAAACATTTATACTATCTATCATACATGAAAAAAACTTTGAGATTCTTAGTTCACATGTTTTGATCAAAAAATGTTTAAGCCACCCCCGACTTACAACGTGATCTCAGGTCGGGCAGTCCTACGCTATCTTTACCTCTCAATAGAGCCAAATTCAGACTTCTCACTGGGTCAACCGACCTCCGTTAACCAGAGAGAAAAATAAAAAAAGACACCAACCTTGCAAACATGCTGCACTCATATAACAGCCTGTGAAGGTGGGCGGGGTGCAGGAAACCAAAATGGAGGCATCCCTTCCTCCCTATATAGATTAAAAGCAATATATGCCAAATACAGCGTATGGTTCTGCACAAAGAAAACATTTCTGAAAAACTCAATGTGAACCTGGGTGCCACTGGCAGGGTTGCGGCATATATATGTATATATATATATATATATATATATATATATATATACATATATACAGTATATGTATGTATATATACAGTATATGTATATGTATATATATATATATATATATACACGCACACCACTACCAGTGGCACACCACCGCTAGAAATTGAGTATGCTAATCACTGCTGTAGAACCACCCACAGCCTGAGGACACAGAGTAAGTGCAAAACTGCTAAAACTCAGTAAAACAATGTGGTGAGAAAAAACCTTTAAGGTGAAATGATAGAAGCTACTAGCCCACCAGGGACTGAAGATAGATTTTCCAAAAGTCACTGGGTTCACAGTTTATTAGGACAAAAGTTATAAAGACCAATGGGGCCACACTGGCTACATATAGGAAAGGGAATTACCATAGATTCAACAACACATTAAAGAGGCTACTTGGAGACAACAAATTGAGGTCACCAGAGATTCATAGCAGGATTATGATGGCCAATAGCTTGTCAAGGAACTCACATATTAAAAAGCTCTCATTAGACTAAGGATTAAAAAAAGGGGCTTACTGAGGTCATAAGACTCAATGATTGTCAATACAGGACTATGAGGGCCATTAGCTCACTAGGAATCAAGAGAGATAGAAACCACTAGTCCACCAGGGATTCGGTCAATATCATACAGGTTATTAGTCCTGTAAGGTCTGTGTTGACAACTGCATTGATTTCCTTATTACAGGTCTTCTCATTTATTCTATGATAATGTCTTAGTGACTGATGCAGCATGAAAAAACGATAGATTAAAACCCAGAGATATTCACACAGAAGAGTAACACTCAATAAATAGACTAGTAAATGAGTGCAGGGCCTTGGCCAAAAGCCAGAACACAACAAAACAAAGGAACAATTTGTGACAAAAACGACTTTGTTATCTAAACATGTCACAAGTGCAACGTTTTAGCTCCCAGTTGGCGCCTAACACATGAAAGAGGCTCTAACTGGGAGCTGAAATGTTGCACTTGTGACATGTTGGAATAAAGAAGTTGTTTCTTTCATGAATTTTTTTTTCATAGATATGAGTAGATAGATAGATAGGTAGGTAGGTAGGTGGATAGATAGATAGATATGAGATAGAGAGATAGATATGAGATAGATGGATAGATATGAGATAGATAGATAGATATATAGATAGATAGATAGATAGATAGATAGATGATAGATATGAGATAGATAGATAGATAGATAGATATGAGATAGAGAGATAGATATGAGATAGATGGATAGATATGAGATAGATAGATAGATATGAGATAGATAAAAAAAATAGATAGATTAGATAGATAGATAGAAAGGGGATAGATAGATAGATAGATAGATAGATAGAAATTATATATATATAAACATAGATAGATATGAGATAGATAGATAGATAATATATGAAAAAAGGAGAGATAGGCGCACAATAGTGAAGCAAGTTTTTAACACGATAGGCAATATAAGCTTAGGTTCTCACCTGAGGAGGTTGTGCAGCTGATTGAGGCACAACTCTCGTAAGCGTATATCACTCCTTTTATAATCCTCGATAACGGCAGCCAGTGGTCCGGACCAATAAAACACTTTTTATACAGACTGTTATATAACTTGTCCCTCATGAGCACCGCAAGTCCTAATTTTTGAATATATGCCTAGATAGATAGATAGATAGATAGATAGATAGATAGATATGAGATGTATATGAGATAGATAGATAGATAGATAGATAGATAGATAGATAGATATGAGATAGATTGATAGATAGATAGATATGGGATAGATAAATAGATAGATAGGTTTTGATAGATAGATAGATAGATAGATAGATAGGAGATAGATAGATAGATAGATAGATAGATAGGAGATAGATATGAGATAGATAGATAGATAGATAGATAGATAGATAGATAGATAGATAGATAGATATGGGATAGATAGACACATACATTTATGTTCCACAGACACACAATTCTGCTGTGTAAATCAGCCATATAGTTGAACCCAGAAGTTTCCATCCATTATATAACAAACCCCATCTGCAGGTTTTTCTCACTCTCTGACATGAAATCAGAATAAACTTTCCCTGTTTTAGGTCAATTAGGAACCAAAATTATTTCTATTTGCCAAATGCAGAATAATGAGAGGGAGAAGTTTTAAGGCATTTTTATTACTTTCTGCAAAATCAGAAGTTTCCTCCATTTCATTAGTATTTGGTGGCTTTGCCCTTAAACTGTAGGACTTGGGTCAAACGTTCTGGATGCTTCCACAAGCTTCTCACAATAGTTGGTAGGAATTTTGGCCCATTCCTCCTGACAGAACTGGTGTCACTGAGCCATGTTTGGGGGTCTCCTTGCTCGCACCGGCTGTTTCAGCTTTGCCCATAAATTTTCAATAGGATTGAGATCAGGGCTTTGTGATGGTCACTCCAAAACATTGACTTGGTTTTCCTTAAGCCACTTTGTAACCAGTTTGGCAGTAGCTTCGGGTCATTGTCCATTTGGAAGACTCATTTTCACCCAAACTTTAACTTCCCGGCTGATGTCTTGAGATGTTGCTTCTGTTTTGCCACAAAATCTTTTTCCTCATGATGTCATCTATTTTGTAAAGTGCACCAGTCCCTCCTGCAGCAAAACAGCCCCACAACATGATGCTGCCACCCCTGTGTTTCACAGTTGGGATGGTGCTCTTAGACTTCCAAGTTTCTATCTTTTTCCTTCAAACATAATGATGGTCATTTTGGCCAAACAGTTCAAGTTTAGTTCTGGCAGACCACAGGACATGTCTCCAAAAATGTAGGTCTTTGTTTATGTGCATTTGTAAACATGAATCTGGCTTTTCTATGTTTCTTTTGGAGTAATGGCTTCTTCCTGGCAGAGCGGCCTTTCAGCCCATGTTGATACAGTACTCGTTTCACTGTGGATAATGACACATTCTTACCAGTTTCTGCCAGCATCTTCACAAGGTCTTTTGCTTTTGTTTTTGGGTTGATATGCACATGTTGGACCAAAGCACATTCACTCCTTCTGAGCGGTCTGATGGCAGAACATTCCCATCTTGTTTGTACTTGTGTATAACTGTTTGTTCAGATGAACGAGGCCCCTTCAGGTATCTGGAAATTGCACCCATGGATGATCAAGACTTGTGCAAGTCCTCAGTTCTCTTGCCCAATTTCCTTGGACTTTCCCATGATGTTATGCACAGAAGCAGTGTGTTTCTGGTGTGTAATAAAATACATCCACAGCTGTGTCTCTAACTAACTCAGATGTTGCCAATAAACCAATCAGAAGCTTCCAAAGAACTGACATCATCATATGGGCGGTCCCAAAATCTGTAAAGTCATAGCAATCCCAGTGTATGGAAACTTTTGACTTTGCAGAAAGTAATAAAAATGCCTTAAATTCTCCCCCTCATTATTCTGCATTTGACAGATTGACAAATATAAATAATATATATATAAATATAAATATAAATATAAATAATTCCGGTTCTTAATTGACCTAAAACGGGGAAGGTTTATCCTGATTTCATGTCAGAGAGTGAGAAAAACCTGCAGATGGGGCTTCGTATACAGTGTATGGGAACTTCTGGTTTCCATCCACTATTGTGACATATAATTGGTGAATGTGAATGGCAGATTTTGGAGCCTCCTCATTATACATTATGCAGGTTGGGGTGTTCTGTTGACACAACATCCATACAATAACGAAATATCCAGATGCGAACCAGCCATAAATGAGTCTTGATGAGATGTTTCTATCCAAACAGAGGTTCTGGAGAACTAGTGTCTGGTTCCAGGAGTTTAAGGTCTATGAGTGGATGGCTCCAGCTATGCCCATGGTTGGTACAACATCATAGATATGGGCGTCACCATAGATGTAAACACGGTTCAATCCACAAAGAATCCAATGCAACAATTTCAAATACAAATTTGAATTTCAAAACTAACAATTTGTAGATATGAATTTAGTACTCACCACTTCCAAATTGCGGGGTCAGTAAGTAGGGGTAGAGCAAAACCGTTAATTCCACCATCAAAAAGCAGGACAATCTCCCTAAAACCCTGTGACACCATATTGTGTGTGTGTGTGTGTGTGTGTGTGTGTGTGTGTGTGTGTGTGTGTGTGTGTGTGTGTGTGTGTGTGTGTGTACCCTAAACATACCACAGGTACCAATGTGTTTCCCCTCCAACAATATTAAGAAGGATATTTATATTTAGGAATCTACTTAATAGTAGTGGAAATGAGTTGAGACCTCTGAAATCTATAGGGTGCAATAGGGTGACACAGGGTTAGCTACCAGTAAAGCAGGGCTGTCCTTTTCGGGTTGATTACCCTGCTATTTTGTGGGGTTTGGGGGGGTTTCTGTCCCCCTATGTAGTAACCCCTTAATTTGGAAGTAGAGAATACCGAACTGAAATCTAAAAACTGTGAGCTACTGTATTTTTATCTGAAAATGTTACATTGGGTTCTTTGTGGATTGAGCCCTATCTATATTGAAGACAGGGGCTCCATTAGGGCAGTACTGGCAGTACTCCTGTAAGGGGCCCTGATTAAAAAGGGGGCCATTGACATAGTGCAATACAGGAAATGGTAATGGGTGTGGGGTTCAGATACTTCAACTATATGAGGCCTTAAATTTTTATGGTAACCCCGATTGAAGGTGACACCCATATCTATGATGTTGCACCAACTTTTAAATAATTGTATATGCACTTTTTGTTTTGGGGATATTTACATTAGTTAACAACTTATTTTCCACTAGATATTTGAAGTGACGTCGGAGTGACAGTGCTGTCAGAAACAAAGGGAGGGATGGGGCGGTGCTAAATTAATCCGTTGAAGGCCATTAAAAAAAAAAAAAAAAAACAATTTAGGGTTACGTTTTTCAATTAAGGTCAGGATTAGGGCTATTTCTAGGGTTTGGGTCAGAGTAAAATAAAGGACTCAGGGCTGTAGCGGGTGGTCCCGCTCCTCGGCCCGCTGACCGCGGGCGCACCCGTGGCCGCCCCCCCCGGGTGCCTGCCGGGGTCGGGGGGCGCCGCTGGCCGCGGGACGGGCTGTGGGTCCACTCGCCCTGGAGACTCACCTGACCTCGTTCCTGACACGTCTGCGCCCTCTGCCGGCCGAGGCGTGCGCGGGTTCGTTCTTGTGAATTTAAAGGGCCGGCGCCCCGGTAATTGGCTAATTGCCGGGCGCTTCCCCTATTTATGGTTTCGCTCCACGGTCATTCCTTGCTGGATCTATGTTGCCTCGTGCCCTAGAAAAAGCGTTCTTTAAGTGTGTTCTTGCCTTGCCGTGTACCAGACCTCTTGCTACGTTTCTTGACTCCGAACCTCTGCCACCTGCCCTGACCTTCCTGCCTGTCCACGACTACGATTCCTGGCTTACGATTGTGTACCTCGCTTCATCTTGGCCGCCACCGCAAGCCCGCCGCGTCAGGGGTAGCGACCTGGTAGAATCCCGCCTCAGCAAGTCCATCCTGCCTTGCGGCGGGCTCTGGTGAAAACCGGGACTACTTAGACTCCGCTCCCTGGCGCAGTTGTTGCCATCGCTTGCGGTGGTCCAGTGGATCCACTATCCCGGCCGTTACAGTTAGATCCAGCCATGGATCCCGCCAAGGTGCCCCTGCCAAGTCTTGCGGATCTTACGACCATTGTTGCCCAACAGTCGCAGCAGATCGCACAATAAGCACAGCATTTGGGTCAGCTCTCCGCCATGATGCGTCAACTCCTGGCGTCCCAGCAGCAGCGACCTGCCTCTTCGCCGGTGATTCCAACACCCCCAGCCGTCCCGCTGGCAACCGTGGGCCCGAAGCTTCGCCTTCCTCTACCTTCCAAGTTCGACGGGGACTCGAAGCTTTGCAGAGGATTTATCACGCAGTGCTCCATGCATGTGGAGCTGATGGCCGACCAGTTTCCCACTGAAAGGTCAAAAGTAGCGTTCGTGGTGAGCCTGCTATCCGGAAGGCCCTGGCCTGGGCGACACCCCTTTGGGACCGTAATGACCCTGTGACCGCAGACCTACAGGTTTTCCTCACTGAATTCCGCAGCGTTTTCGAGGAGCCTGCGCGAGCGTCTTCTGCGGAAACGGCACTATTGAACCTATGTCAGGGGGACTCCTCCGTAGGAGACTATGCGGTCCAATTCCGCACCCTAGCCTCCGAGCTGTCGCGGAATGATGCCGCTCTCTGCGGGACATTCAAGAAGGGCCTGTCGAGCAGAGTAAAGGACGCACTTGCCGCTAGAGATCTTCCATCTTCTTTGAGCGAACTTATCCATCTGGCCACTCGCATAGACGTGCGTTTCACGGAGAGACAGCAGGAGCTCCGCCAGGAGCGTGACTCGGCACAACCTCGCCGTCTACCTCGTCTGGCTCCTGTGTTCCAGAAATCTCCGCTGCCCCCTCCACAGGTTTCCACCGAAGAACCAATGCAGGTGGACCGGGCACACTTGTCGGAGTTAGAGTTGTCCCGCCGCCGGATGGAGAACCTTTGCCTCTACTGCGCCAGTCCGGACCATTTCCGTATGAGTTGTCCGCAACGTCCTCAGCGTACGGGAAACGCTCGCATCTAGGTGCCGTAGGAGAGACGTCCCTAAGTGCTCAATCTTCCTCTCCACGACTGATGTTGCCAGTGGAGGTAATGACGGATGCTGGCCTATCTCTTCGGTTCCTGCCTTCCTGGACTCCGGCTCCGCCGGGAACTTCATTCATGCCTCCCTGGTGTCTCGCTATTGCTTGCCAGTGATCTGTCTGGAGAAGCCGTTGCTTATCTCTTCCATCAGTGGAAGACTCCATTCAGTTCATAACCCAGCCAGTGACCCTCCGTGTAGGGGTCCTACACACGGAGAATATCTCCTTTCATGTCCTGCCTCGCGCTTCTTCGGCCATCCTGTTGGGGCTACCCTGGCTGCAGTGTCACGCCCCTACGCTTGATTGGAAGACAGGCAAAGTCCTGCTTTGGGGATCGGAGTGCCAGGACCTCTGTTTGGTGGCACCATGCCCGGTGTCCATCTCTCCTCCCCAGTCGTCCATCAAGCCTCTACAAGGTCTGGCAGCGGAGTACCAGGATTTTGGAGATGTATTCTTGTAGAAACAGGCTGAGAAGCTACCGCCCCATCGGCCGTATGACTGTCCCATAGACCTCCTCCCCAGAACCAGCCCCCCACGGGGTAGGGTCTACCCTCTGTCTGTGCCCGAGACTCAGGCCATGTCGGTCTACATTCAGGAGAATTTAATGAAAGGTTTCATACGCAAGTCCATCTCGCCCGCCGGTGCTGGATTCTTCTTCGTCCAGAAAAAAGACGGTTCTCTTCGTCCGTGTATTGATTACAGAGGGCTAAACAAGATCACGGTGAAGAATCGCTACCCTCTACCCCTGATCTCTGAGCTCTTTGATCGTCTCCGTGGAGCCAAGGTGTTTACCAAATTAGACCTACGTGGAGCCTATAACCTCATCAGAATTCGAGAGGGGGACGAGTGGAAAACGGCCTTCAACACGCGTGACGGGTATTTCGTGATGCCCTTTGGGCTATGCAACACCCGAGCCGTATTTCAGGAGTTCATCAATGACGTATTCAGGGACTTGCTGTACACCTGCGTCATAGTATATCTGGACGATATCCTGATTTTTTCCCCTGACATACAGACTCATCGGGTACAAGTACGCCAGGTTCTGCGACGTCTGCGGAACAATCGACTGTATGCCAAGCTGGAGAAGTGTCGGTTCCACCAGGCCAGCCTTCCTTTCCTTGGGTACATAGTCTCCGATCGAGGTCTGCAGATGGACCCAGCTAAACTCTCTGCGATCCAGCAGTGGCCACGACCTGTCGGTCTTCGGGCGATACAACGCTTCCTGGGATTCGCCAACTACTACCGGCAATTCATTCCCCATTTCTCTACGCTGGTGGCTCCTATCGTGGCTCTCACCCGAAAGAACGCTAATCCGAAATGTTGGCCTCCGTCTGCCGAGGAAGCATTCTCCCAACTGAAGACAGCGTTTTCCTCAGCACCTATCTTGGTCCGTCCGGATCCGGAGAAACCCTTCAGCCTAGAGGTGGATGCCTCTTCCGTAGGAGCAGGGGCGGTCCTGACCCAGAAGGGCCCTAAAGGCAAAACTGTCACATGCGGTTTTTTTTCTAAGACCTTCTCACCGGCAGAACGAAATTATGCCATTGGAGATCGGGAGCTGTTGGCCATAAAATTGGCCCTGGAGGAGTGGCGACATCTGTTGGAGGGAGCTCAACATTCATTTGACGTCTTCACAGACCATAAAAACCTCCAATACCTCCAGACGGCCCAGCGTTTAAATCCTCGCCAGGCCAGGTGGTCTCTTTTTTTCTCACGTTTTGATTTCAAGATCCACTTCCGACCGGCCGAGAAAAATGTCAAGGCGGACGCCCTCTCCCGTGCTTCTGACATTACCGGAGAAGAACCAGTGTCTCAGCACATCATTGGCCCTGAACGGCTGGTTCATGTGGCTCCTGTGGATCTCCGTAGCGTTCCCCCGGGCAAAACCTACATGCATCCCGCATTCAGGAGGAGAATTCTGGGTTGGGGGCATAGTTCTCTTCTGGCCAGCCACCCCAAAATGCGGAAATCCTACGCCCTTATCTCGCGACACTACTGGTGGCCACTGGAAACTTCGTTCTCTCCTGTGCCACATGTGCCCGAAACAAGGTCCCACGCCATAGGCCAAAGGGCAGGTGGAGAGGGTAAATCAGATCTTGGGGGAATATCTACGGCACTTTGTGTCCGGACGCCAGGACAACTGGTCCGAACTGCTTCCATGGGCCGAATTCTTGTATAACCATCGGGACTCCGACTCGACTGGCCGTTCCCCATTCCTTGTGGTCTATGGTAGTCATCCATGCCCCCACTTCCCTTGGTTTCGGCCTCCGAGGTTCCCGCCGTGGACAACCAGGTTCGGGATGTCGGAGTCATTTGGCAAGAGACCCGACATGCCTTACTCCAGGCTTCAGCCCGCATGAAGACCCAAGCTGACAAGAGGAGGAGATCTTCCCCAACGTTCCTCCCAAGAGATAAAGTGTGGCTCTCTTACAAATACATACGCCTTAAGATCCCCAGCTATAAGTTGGGTCCGCGGTTTCTGGGACCTTTCAGAGTACTTCGGCAACTGAACCCGATGTCCTACAAGCTCTGCCTACCTCCATCTCTCCGGATTCCTAACGCCGTTCACATCTCCCTCCTAAAGCCTCTGGTCTTGAACCGGTTCTCTCAGAGGAGTGCTGCTCCGTCTCCGGTAGTAGAGTCCCCTGATGTTTTTGAGGTGAAGGACATCTTGGACATGAAGACCATCAGGGGTAAGCGGTTCTTTCTTGTAGTTTTGAAGGGCTTCGGCCCCGAGGAAAG
Source organism: Phyllomedusa bahiana (assembly GCA_025379985.1). Classification (NCBI taxonomy): domain Eukaryota; kingdom Metazoa; phylum Chordata; class Amphibia; order Anura; family Hylidae; genus Phyllomedusa; species Phyllomedusa bahiana. Next base: position 10,824 of record JAODAL010049709.1, on the reverse strand, counting down.
GTCCTGGGAACCGGAGTCCAATATCCTGAACCAAGATCTGATTCGTAAGTTCCTTCAGCCTAAGAAGAGGGGGAGACCTAAGGGGGGGTACTGTAGTGGGTGGTCCCGCTCCTCGGCCCGCGGGCAGCGGGCGCGCCCATGGCAGCCCCCCCCCGGGTGCCTGCCAGGGTCGGGTGGCGCCGCTGGCCGCGGGACGGGCTGTGGGTCCACTCGCCCTGGAGACTCACCTGACCTCGTTCCTGACACGTCCACGCCCTCCGCTCGTTCTTGTAAATTTAAAGGGCCAGCGCCCCGGTAATTGGCTAATTGCCGGGCGCTTCCCCTATTTATGGTTTCGCTCCACGGTCATTCCTTGCTGGATCTATGTTGCCTCGTGCCCTAGAAAAAGCGTTCTTTAAGTGTGTTCTTGCCTTGCCGTGTACCAGACCTCTTGCTACGTTTCTCGACTCCGAACCTCTGCCGCCTGCCCTGACCTTCCTGCCTGCACACGACTACGATTCTTGGCTTACGATTCTGTACCTCACTGCACCTCGGCCGCCACCGCAAGCCTGCTGAGTCAGGGGTAGCTACCTGGTAGTATCCCGCCGCAGCAAGTCCATCCCGCTTTGCGGCGGGCTCTGGTGAAAATCAGGACCTACTTAGACTCCGCTCCCTGGCGCGGTTGTTGCCATCGCTTGCGGTGGTCCAGTGGATCCACTAACTAGCCGTTACAAGGACATCCCAAACCTGAATTTTTTACTAGTTTTGTCAAATGTATGGAACCAAACAAGGACAGATTTGAGAATACTACTATTACTCTTGCTTTACAGTCCCCGGATGATCGGGACAATCATGTGCCAGCAACTTGATTTTGACTCAAAGTGACTCCGGATATTTGTTCTCTGAGTTGCGATCAGTTCTTTGACTTATTTCAGTTTTGATCAGTCTTCAGTTAGTTGGTAACTACAGAGAGTCTGGTCTTCATGTCTTCTTCTCTTGTGTTGAACCAACCAATTGTTGGTCTTCCTCTTTGTCGTTGACCTTGTACCTTGCCGAGCATAATGTCTGTTTCTAACGATGTGTCCAAAGTATGAGAGTCGTAGTCTTGTCATCTGGGCTTCCAAAGAAATTTCAGCTTTAACCTTTTCAGGAGCAGATGTGTTTGTTCTTCTAGTCGTCCATGGTGCATGTAGGACTCTTCTCCAGTACCAGAATTCAAAGGAATCGATTTTCTTTCTTTCTTGTTTCCTTACTGTCCAACCTTCACAACCATATGACATTTTTGAAGATATCATAGTTCGTACAGGTTAGATTTTTGTAGTTGAGGACTCATCTCTGCATTAAAGATTCTGTCCAAGTTCTTCAAAGACGTTCTCCCAAGGGCAATTTGTTGTCGGATCTCCTGGCTGCTTGTCCTTTTGGTCTTTATTATATATGCAAGTAGAATAAAGCCTTTAAAACATCTATTTAATTTCCTCTAAAGGTGTCTTCCCATTTTGTTGACCATTTTTTGTCTACATGTTAAAAGATAATTACCAAATACATTGCTGTTTTGATTCTCTTCAGAGCAAGAATAGTTCTAATCTCTTCCTTTTGCAGACAAGCTTTCCTAGCTATGGCTCTCTCAAACATACTGTAATGGCCGGGAAAATGGATCCACTGGACCGCCACAAGCAATGGTGTAAGCCACGCCAGGGAGCGGAATCTAAGTAGGTCATGGTTTTCACCAGAGCCCGCCGCAAAGCGGGATGGACTTGCTGCGGCGGGAGTCTACCAGGTCGCTACACCTGACGTGACTTGCTTGCGGTGGCAGCCGAGGTGTAGCGTGGTACAAAATCGTAAGCCGTAGACATAGTCGGGGACAGGCGGTAAGGTCAGGACAGGCGGCAAGGTCCAGAGTCGAGAAACGTAGGCAGAGGTTTGGAACACGACAGAGGCAAGAACAAAGATAACGCTTTCTCTAGGGCACGGAGGCAACAAAGATCCAGCAGGGAAGTGATGTGGATCCATAAACTATATAAGGTCAGCGCCCGCCAATTAACCAATTACCGGCGCACTGGCCCTTTAAATTCACATGAACGAGCTTGCTAGGGGGCGCGTATGTGCATTCTGGCAGGGGGAGAGCAGGACAGGAGCGCGGTCTGGTAAGTGGATGGGGTGGGTGCGCCTGCAGCCAGCAGCACGGCCAGTGGCGCCACCCGTCCCCGCCGGGCGTCCGGAGAGGGGGACACGGGTGCGCCCGCGACCCGCAGGCCGGGACGCGGCACCACCCGTTACACATCCCACCTGTCCAGAGTTGTGCAAAAGACTCCCACAAGTAGGGAGACCTACCTCTCCCTGAGAGAGTTGGAAAACCTCCCACAGTAATATGGCTGCCAGGGGCTCTTTAAGAACAGCAGCACCAGAGCAGTGTCTTATGACACTGTTCCCTTGCCACTGATAGTAGGCGGCTGTAGGGTTGTTGAACAGAAAGTGTGAGTCTTAAACATAGAACTATGAAAAACTACACAATGGTTAAGTAACAGTTCACACCAGTATGCAAAAAAGCCACAGTATAATACATGGGGGGACTGCACAAATGCAAACATACTGATAAGACAACCACTTCCACATCTTCCATGTATGAGCGGGGTGGTTGCTGGTATTATAGTTGCATACAGATAAGATGATACCAAGGGTGCCATTTACACAGATGTGTGGTGCATCATGCTGGATTACAACCTATGACGCCTCTACTATTCGATTGGGTGGGCTGCCCAGCACTCTTCAGGTATCCAGCACAAAATGCTAACATCCTCGGCTCCCCAGTATTTTGGGCAAAAAATGACATACTGGAAAAATGTCAAACATGACATATTGGTTCATCCAGTGGACACTATACACAAGCCCGCAAACCACATCAAGGTTCCTCGTATCTTGTCCCTACACTGGCAATTTACAGAAAAATCACAAAAATATGGGACATTATTTAATCAAAAACACAACCACAAGGCCATACTTACAGTTCAATGACTGGACTATAACTGAACCCAGTATGAGACAATACAAGCCCCTGTGCTACTTGGGAAAGATAAAACAGGTGCAGGCAATTGCTGAGCAGTAGCTCACACACCCCTCCACTAGGGGAACAATTAGATGATAAAAAAAACTGCACATTGAATTGATTCATGTTAACACCAGTATGTGAATAAGCCACAGTATAATAGATGGGGAGACTGCACAAATGCAAAAGTACTGATTTTTGTCAAAAATATTGGGGAGCAGAGGGTGTCAGTATTTCGTGTGGGACACCTAAAATGTGCTGGACATCCTGCCCAATCTAATAGTAGAGGCATCGCAGGCTGTAAGCCAGCATGGTGCACCAAACGTATCTGCATTAATGGCACCCTTTTGTATTGCCTTATCAATATGCAATTATAATACCAGAAACCACCCCCATCATAAATAGAAGGTGTGTGAGTGGTTGTCTTATCGGTATTTTTGCATTTGTGCAATCTCCCCATGTATTATACTGTGGCTTTTTCGCATACTGGTGTGAACAGGTACTTATTTAAGGTACAGTTTTTCATCATTCAATTGCTCCCCTAGAGGTGGGGTATGTGAGCTTCTGCTCATTAGTTTTCTGCACCTGTTTTATCTTTTACAAGTAGCACAGGGACTTTTGTTGCCTCTTACTGGGTTCAGTCTATAGTACAGCTACTGAGTTGTAAGTATGGCCTTTGTTGTGTTTTTGATTAAATAAAGTCCCATTTTTCTATGATTTTTCTGAAGGATAGAACTACTCACAGCCTAAACAGAAACTTAGAGCATAAAGCTGTTGAACTGCCTACAGCCTGAACAGGAAGTGTGAGCCTGAAGCTGTAGAACCACCCACAGCCTTAACCAGAAGTGGGAGCTTGAAACTGTAGAGCCACCCAGAGCCTCACCAGGAAGTGGGAACCTGAAGCTGTAGAGCCTTAACAAGACTTGGGAGCCTGAAGCTGTAGAACCATCCACAGCCTAAATAGGAAGTGGGAGCCTGAAGCTGTAGAATTACCCACAGCCTGAACAGGAAGTGGCAGCCAGAAACTGTAGAATCACCCACAGCCTAACCAGGAAGTAGAGGCCTGAAGCTGTAGAATCACCCACAGCCTTAACCAGAAGTGGGAGCTTGAAACTGTAGAGCCACCCAGAGCCTCACCAGGAAGTGGGAACCTGAAGCTGTAGAGCCTTAACAAGACTTGGGAGCCTGAAGCTGTAGAACCATCCACAGCCTAAATAGGAAGTGGGAGCCTGAAGCTGTAGAATCACCCACAGCCTGAACAGCATGTGGCAGCCTGAAGCTGTAGAACGACCCACAGCCTAAACAGGGAGTGGCAGCCTGAAACTGAAGAACGACCCACAGCCTCAACAGGAAGTGACAGCCTGGAGCTGTAGAACCACCCACAGCCTAAAGAAGAAGTGTGAGCCTGAGGTTCCCTGTGGCTCTGTAAAACAGCATGGTGAGACAACCCCTTTGAGTATGAAATTCAATATTTTACTAGTTGTCATGATCTTTGTCTTGTTCACGTTGAGGTACAATCCATATTTCTGACTATGTTCTTTTAACAACACCTCTAAAACCTTATTATGATGGAAATGTGGGGCTCAGGGTAATTCTATTGATGAAGCCTCTATCCTTTTCATACAGTTTATATATTTGAGAATTGTCTTCCATAAATCTTATAATAAGCATTTGAAGAGCTCTATGTTTAGCCAAGTTAATTGACCTAACGGGTGAAGGTTCCTGAGAAGAGTGATGGACAGAGAAGAAGCTGAAGCCATTGTCCTGATATCGTGCAATGCAGTTTGCTAGAAATCAGCATTTTCTGAATGTACCAAGTACACATATTCCATTAAGATTTCTATATCATTAGCTTCTGATACCAGAAAGTCTATTGCTATCACTATTCCAATTATGTGACACTAAGATGACCATACACATAGCCATTATCATTATGGGTCAGATACTTTGCTTCTGGCTTCCATAATGAATGTGTAGGTATATTTAGAAATACATGGAAGCCCTTCGGACATATGGAAGATATTGAGAGTCAAGGTCAAAGCATCGGTCACCACCTAATTACAGGTATGAGAGCACCGTGAAGACCCTCAAGGCAAATACCGTTCATGTTACCCCGGCGAGGTTCATGTTCGCCTGTACTCTCTTTAGCTGCAGGGCAGTCATTGGGGTTTTAGTTTTCATTCGTAGAATGGAGAGAAACAGGTTTGGTAAGTTGTGACAAAAAGTCAACAAAATAATGGAACGACTCGTGGTCTGAATGAGCCAACGTTTTCAGCTGAAATATGATGATCTTATGTTACGGGAAACAAGTGGTAAATGAATACAGAAAAAAACAACACACGTCAGCTGCCAGAGTGTTAAGTTCCTGATTTGTACATGGGAATCAAGAAACAAAAAGGTTCACGTAACAATGTGCACGAAATACGACACTCGAAAAATGCACCAATAATCCAGCTGATTCCCACCAAAGAGATATGGCCGGACAGCCACAATATTGTCAAAATACAAAATCTGGTCAGCACGTCCGTTTTGAAGAATAAACATATAGGTACACACTGTTGTGGCAGCAAAAGCTATGCAAACACAATACAATATCAGTAGCACTCTACAGGCACTAAAAACAGTCAAAGAGGACATAAGAATTTTTTGGGACAGCATTTCTGCTAATATGAAATATATGAAAAAAATTTGAGGTTCTTAGTGCACATTTTTTACCAAAACTGTAAAAGCCCACCTATCGTGGCAAGGGGACCCCAATTCAGGTGGGAACCTACGCAACATGCTACCTCTCTTGGTGTCTGTTCAAACCTCCACATTTCAGGGTTAGAAGGTTCCAGCTATAAACCTGATCTGATTAAAAAACCTGTGCAGGTGGGTGGAGTGCATAATCCAAGCTGGGAACCAGCCACGTCCCCATACAAACAGTCAAAATACAAAATCTGGACAGCACATCCGTTTTGAAGAATAAACGTATAGGTGCACACTGTTGTGGCAGCAAAAGCTATGCAAACACAATACAATATCAGTAGCACTCTAGAAACACCAAAAACAGTCAAAGAGGACATAAGAATTTTTGGCGCATGTAGCGTAGGTTCCCACTTGAATTGGAGTCACCTTGCTGTGGTATTTGGGCATTTACAGTTTTGATAAAAAAAATGTACACGAAGAACCTCAATTTTTTTTTCATCTATTTCATATTAGCAGAAATGCTGTTCCATTTGGAACTTGGGAACCTATGAGGAAAAACTCACTTTTTCCCCATAGGTTCCCAAGGAGTAAAAAAGTGAGTTTTAGACCAAAACCGTTTCATACATTTGTCCCTTTTAAAGTGTGTATCAAGCAATAAAGGTAGACTTTTCAATGGATGATTGACAGCAAGGCAGACTGATGGAGATGGAAAGATAAATGACTTGAATCCAGAAGCAAGACACCAAAAACCAACTGACCATAACAACTAACTTTCCCTAACTTGGTCCCTAATCTGTCCCTAGTGCTTGCCCTAACACAAGACACCCAGACCCTATTCTATCTCTGACAATATCCCTACTGATGTAACTGTAAACAAAACATCTGAAAACCACCAAAGAGAAATTGAGAACAGTGGCAAATTCCAAAATAAGAGTGTATGATCCGGCAAGAAAAAGCTAGAATACTTTATTATGATGCTTTGACAAACATACAAGGACAAGTCGGAACCCTTGTTGAACCTGAAATGTATCAGTTGACACCTCACACAGACGTGTCCTTGTGTATATGTTCAAGCATTATAATAAAGTAATCTAGCTTTTTCTTGCCGGATCATACACCCTTATTTTGGATTTTGCCGATGCATATTTCCAGGAGGGCCACCGGAGATCCAAGCAGACAACCTATTATACTTCATGACCCTAGAGGATTGAGCATAAAACCTCCTGAAGGGTGAGTGCTACATAGACTTTTTCTCCAATTTGAGAACAGAGTGCGCCCACCTCCACAGGTTGCTAGATCAGTGCAGTATGCTTATAAAGCTGGTGCCTTTTTTCTCTCTGGATTAGGGAGGTTGAGGCCCCAAATGAAAGTCAAATTGGACTCAAATGAGAGGTAATAATAGAGTGGGCCCACCTGCTTTGGGGAGGTCCCGTTGAAAGCGGGGGTGGTTTTTAAAATTTTTGATCAAAAATGTGAACTAAAAACTAAAAATTTTTTTTGATTTACATAAGATTTTTTCCCAAATTTTGAGACCCCCCAAGATTGAATGGGAAAACTAAAGCAACAAAAAATTTAAAGAAAAAGCTATAATAAATAAAAAACAGAAAAACTATGCAAAACAGCACTGGAAGCAACAAGCTCACAAGACACAATCTCTCAGCTACCAGTAAGAAGCCCAGACAAAAAGTAAAAACTCATCTTTAAAGGGGGCTAGCAATAACCCCCATTCCCAATAAAAAGCTCACATGCTAGCTGATAGTCTAAAGCGGGGTGTAAAAAACTGCGGCCCCAGCTGTTGGGAAACTACAACTTCCCATCATGCATTTGTAAAATCTATAACATGGAGGGGGAGTTGTGTTTCCAAAAGCTGGAGCGCCGCAGTTTGACACCTGTGGTCTAAAGAGTTGTTTGAGGCAGTTTCATAGCAACAGTCTCATAAGCCCAAGAAGATGAAACAACTGGAGAGATCTTGCCATTCACAATAATATGGACCTGACAGGACTAAGTCCTAGTCTTATTCTCTTAGATTTTCGCCCTTAGTTGTCCTTCACAGTTCAACCTGATAAAACAACTTCCATACTGTCTGGGCCACTCCTGTTTACGTCTATATTCCTACGTTTCTTTACTAAGTAAAACAAAGGTCTTTGATATACAAGAGCAATTATCTCTCCAGTTGTATGAAAAAAATGCATGTTGATGGGAGTGTAATTTAAATCAATACCCAGTTCTAACAAAAAAATGTTGCAATTGTTCTAATTACTGAGAAAATTGCCCGTGTGTGTTGACAGCCGGGCACACAGCCGTCCCATTAGACAAGTCGCTGTTTGCCGTATCATTTAGCACAAATTACTGTGTATGAATATGTGCATTATATTTGATAATCAGCGTTGTTACTTTCTTCTGATTTTGTATTCTGTCTTATTTCTGGAAAATTGATACATGTTTAATAACAAATGTAACGGTTTAAAAGCAAAAAAATGTAAACGCGGGACCCATGAGGCTCTACGCCGAAAACAAAGGGATAGGGTCGGACCATGACAGAATTGACCCTAAGAGGATATTGTTATCTGTGGCCTGGTGGCCCCATGCAGAGTCCATGGGTATTAACCCCTTTGACGATGAAGCCAGTTTTTAATTTTTTCGGTTTCCTTTTTGCCCTTTCGCTTTTCAAGACTCATAACTTTTTATATTTTTCCACTGACGAATCCACATGGTGGGTTGATTTTTTTTACAAGATGGCTTCTATTCTTTAGTGGTGACATTTCATGAGCTAAATTGTGGGGAATAGTGTTGCCCTTTAGATTTGGGTCAAAGTCAAGTTCCACCTGAATCTGAATGCTTCCATATGGGTCGACCTAAATCAAATTTTGGCATAAATTGCCAAACAATTGTCTCTTATTTTGACCATAACCCTATACCTTAGTTGGGAATAGGGATTTTAGTTATTTTTATGGTTAATATACCTCTTCGGGGTGTTCCAGGCCCAATAACACCATTGCTCTGACATCAATTCCGCTTCAACGTTACTTCCGTTCCATGGCACATTAGAGTTAAGCGGAGTGGAAATGACATCAGAGTGACAGTGTCAGTGACCCTTATCTGTTCTCTTCCTGCCCCTACTATTTGGAAGATATGCCATTTATATTGCTTTAAAAAGCAAAGTAATTAGGTATGTAGGTAGCTATATATAACCCTCATTTAGTAGGTAAGTATATAACCCCTCATTAGGTAGATAGATACATAGGCCCCTCATTAAGTAGGAAGGTAGATATATAGACCCCCTCAGTAGGTAAGTATATTGGACCCCTAGTAGGTATGTATATAGCCCTTCTAGTAGGAAGAAAAGTATATAAGGCCCCCAATAGGTAGTTAAATAGGTCTCCCCCAAAAGATAGATATAGAGGATTACTAGATAGATATAGAGGGTATAAAGGGCCCACCAATAGGTAGGTATAAAGGACCATCCAGTAAGTAAGTAGATATTTAAGCCTACTCAGTGGATAGGTATATATGTCCACACTAGGTACAAAAGTATATAGGGTCCCCAGTAAGTAGGTATATAAGTCCCCTCAGTAGATACGTAGATATAAAGGGTCCCCCAGTAGGTAGGTAGGTATATAGGGCCCCCAAGAATTGTAAATATGTAGAGTCCCCAGTCGATAGGTAGGTATATAGAGCCCCCCAGAAAATAGGTAGGTATAAAAAGCCCCCTGGTAGGTAGGTAGGTATATAGATCCCCCCCGAAAATAGGTAGGTATATACAGCCCCCTGGTAGGTAGGTAGGTAGGTATATAGAGCCCCCCAGAAAATAGGTAGGTATATACAGCCCCCTGGTAGGTAGGTAGGTATATAGAGCCCCCCAGAAAATAGGTAGTTATATAAAGCCCCCTGGTAGGTAGGTAGATAGGTAGGTATACAGGGAGGGCTCTAAAAAGTAAAATATAAAAAAAAAATTAAAAACTTAAATTTACCTCTCCCCGTTCCCCCACCAAACAGCACTCTATGCCCTATTTGCCTAAGCATCAAAATGATTTTTCCTTACCTTGGGTGTACTATAATACCCCCATGTAACACCCCTATATAATAACTCCCATGTCATTCTCCTATGTCATGCCCCTTGCAATACCTCCATGTAATAACCTCCATGTAACACCCCTATAAAAAAAAAAAATACAATATCATAACCCCTATGAGATAGTCCCATGTGATAACTCCATGTAATACCCACATGTAATACTCCCATGTAATACCCCGATCTAATAGTCCAATGTAATACCCCAATGTAATATCCCAAATGTGATACTCCCATGTAACATGCCTATATAATAACCCAATGTAATACCTCTATGTAATACCCCAATGTAATACTCCCATGTGATACCTCAATTTAACACCCCCATGTGATATTCCCATGTAATAACCCTATGTAATACTCCCATGTAATACCCCCATGTGATACTCGCTTGTACTGTAACATGCCCATATACTACCCCTATGCTATACTCCCATGTAATACTCCAATGTAATACCCTAATGTGACCCTGCCATGTAACATGGCCATATAATACCCCTATGTAATATCCCAATGTAATAGTCCCATAGAAAATACCTAAAATAATCCCCCAAGAAAATATCTCTATGTGAACTCCCACAACATCCCCAATAATCCCCCATGTAAACCCCCAATGTAATGTCCATTAATACCCCAGATGTGATACTCCCATGTAATACTTCCATGTAACATGCCCATGTAATACCCCAATGTAATATCCCAAATGTGATACTCCCATGTAACATGCCCATATAATATCCCTACCTAATACCCCAATCTAATTGTCCAATGTAATACCCCAATGTAATATCCCAAATGTGATACTCTCATGTAACATGCCTATATAATAACCCAATGTTATACCCCTATGTAATACCCCCATGTAATACCCCAATGTAATAACACAATGCAATATCCCAATTTGATACTCCAATGTAACATGCCCATATAATACCATTAATACCCCCCAGGGGAATAATCCCATGTAATACCCCAATGTAATATCTCTGTAATCCCCCAATTAAACCCCAAAAAGGGAAAAACCCCCATGAAACAGTCTATA
>JAODAL010049708.1:0-27971 GCA_025379985.1 Phyllomedusa bahiana | reverse complement strand
ATTTTAATTTTGAGATAGTGGCATCGGAGCACATATCTTTTTCTGGGGCACAAAGGAATAGGTCATCAATTTACTGGAGCAAAACAACTTCAGCATGCAGAATGACCCAGTCCTGCAAAACAATTTGTAATGCAGCAGTATCATTGGGGAAAAATTTGGCCCCTTGTGGATGTCCTTTTTAGGTGTAGGGGCCCCCCAAAGTGAAAGGGAAAACAATATTGACATTCGTTACATATTACATGGGTTTGTCGGGCCCCAGAAAAAAAGAATACGTCCATCAGTTCCCCCCATTTGAAATAAAGTGTTGCGTAAGTGTTTTTTTTTTTTTTTTTTGTTGTCAAAGGAAGGGCAAAACCCCCCCATGAGGTGAAGCCAATTGTCCTATGTTGGGGAAAAAAAATTCCTTTGACCCCAAATCGGGCAATCAAAATAAACCCTGGATCCGCCCCCCCTTAAAATCCAAAGTACTATAACTTGTTATTTACACTAGAAATGTACCCAACCCTTTTCAAATCCTTCACTTAACTTGTTATTTTATCAGGGGGGCTCCAGAAATGCACCAAGCCCTTCTTAATTTGTTAGTGAATTTCACCATGACTTTTCCTCTGGCAGAGAGCCACATATCCCCGGGCAAAACAGAAAAGAACCCCTTTTTTATGTTTATCTAGAAACTTTCTTTCCTAAAGACGTGGGTCCCCCTTGTTCTGAACAGTCCGGGGTATAAATAAATCTTGCGAGATCCTAATTCCCCCTTTAAAAATTTTTTTTAAAATTTATTTATTATCCCCCCCCGAACCCCTTTTTCTCTAACTAAATACCCTAACCTTCAAAATTCTTTCCAATTATTGCGTCACCCAGTCCTTTTATTTTTTTTGTGGCCTCTTTGTCCCTGTTAACCTCAATGTCTTTCCTGTGCATGGTGCCCAAAACTGTACACTTTTCCCCTTGTGGTTCCAAACCCAAAATTTGTATGTGGGAGAATATTTTTCCCCACATTGCATCTTAACCCTTTTTAAATACACCCAGACCTATTAGCCTTGGGGCGCGCTGCCTGACACTGGCTGTACAGTTAATTTACTGTCCCCGGGTTCCCCCAAGCCTTCCCCATTACTTTCCCCAGGGGTTTTTCCATTAACTGTAATCTTTAAAATTGGATTTTTCCCCCCCATGTGCAAAACCTTTGCATTTTCAGTGTTAAAACCTCACTGCCACTTCTGTGCCCAGGCCCCCAACCCCTTCCCAGACCCTTTTGTAAAAACATTATCCTCTATTGTGGGTTTCCCTTTACAGAGCTTAACATTGAAAAGACAATTTTTCAAATGTAAAAACCCCTTTTGGAAAGAATTTTGAAATATTAGGGGAAAGGGGCCCCCAATAGACCCTGTGGTACCTCTAGAACAGGATAGTCTGAGTATGCACCTTTAAATTCCACCCTTGTTTTCTATCATGAGCCTTGCTTACCCATTTGCACACTTTTCCCCCCGTCCAAGCATTTTCATTTTACTTACCAACCTTTTTAGTGGAACATACAAATGTTTTAGAAAAATCCAAATTATCACCCGTGCCTCACCCCGTCCAGTCTGGAACAAACTTCCTCTAGAAGCTGAGAATTAGTCTGACAAGACCGATCCTTCAAAAAAACCATGCTGGAATGCTTATAATTTATTTTCAGTGAGATACTCCAGGATAGCATTCTAGAAAACATTCAAACATTTTACCCCAACGATTTAAAAGTTTCCGGCCATATTTTCCAGGATCATTTTTTTCCCCTTTTTAAATTTGGCCCCAATTTGCTATGCGCCAATTCTTGGGATAACCCCCGTTATTATACAGCCATAAATATTAAAAAAGGGGCCTATCTACCCAATTACTTAAACCCTTGGGAAACCGTGGGGTATACCTTCGGGGGCCGGGGGGATTTGTTTTTTTAACTTCATAAGGCGGACGCACTTTTTTCCGGGGTTTTGACAAGAAACAAAAAATTTGGGAATTTACCTCCTCCTTTTGCTCATCAACAGGAAGCCATCCTCCTCAAAATTTCAGGAGAAGAAATAGTTTAATAGGCTTGTTTTTTTTTCCCACGCCCTTATAGTCCCCCCCCAGTACTTTTTTAAAGGGCCAACATTTTCTTTTTTAATTTTTTTATATTTTATATTTAAAAATTTTTTGGGGGTTCTTTTTACTTTCAAGGAAAAACTCTTTTTTCCCCGCTTCCTGCCTTTATCTTTATTTTCACTTTTTTTTTCTTCCCCATAGCTTTTTAGCCCCCTTTTCACTGCCCCCTTTTTGGAGCTGAAACGTTTCTTTTTTTTTTTTTATTGCCCCTTTACATCTCTTTGATCCAATTGGGTTTTTCCTGTTTCTAATTATTTTTTACCATATGGTTTTACCTTCAAGTGGGCCCAAATATGTTTTTAAAGATCCCCCATTTATTTTTTGTTTGCTTTTTTTTAAAACCTTGCCCCCCCCCCCCCCAGTCAAAAAGGTTTAGTGCCTCTCTAACGGGGGTAAATTAGTTTCCCCTCAAATTAGTTTTTTTTGTGGCTCCATGACAAAAAGCTTTTTGAAGGATAAAGGGAAAGTTTATTATTTTATGGTCACTATTCCCTAGGTGCCCCTAAACCCTGAACCTTTTTTTACTCTGTCGGGGTCTATTGTCAATTTTAAATCTGAAGGGGCCTTTCTTCTTGTCATTCCCGCACCATTTGGGAAAGTAATTATTTTTGTTTAGACAAAAACCGTTTCCTTTGTGAGAGCTCAGTTTTATTTTCCCTTTTAGTGGGGGGGGTTAAGTCATCCAAAAAACAACTCATTCGATTAGATGCTTTACTTTTGCCTGAGGACTTCTTCTAGGGGTTTTTTTATATTGGGGCTAAGCGACTCCTATTAGAATTATATTTGTTACTACCCCATGTATATTTACCCAATGATTCCACAGCTTCAGTTCCTATTTCATCCCGCATTTGGCTTTAGACGGGTTTTACATGAGACAGAAACCTCCCCTTCCGGTTTTCGGTCCTCCAAAAAACTGTAAAACCCGCAAGTTAACCGCCCGTCTGCTCACGTCCAGCCATGTCTCAGTTATCCCCACTAGTCATATTTTTTTCTGCAATTAATAATTCAGTTCATGTACTTTTTTGGGAGGTCCTGGGATTGGTTAGCCTGCAATTTCGAGATTTTCCATTTTTATTCCTTTTCCTTATTTTTTAACGGTTTCAACCCCCTTTCCCCCACTCCACCCCCCGATTTTTTTACCAATTCCCCAACTCCTATCTCACTATCTTCCGCTATATTTTAGTATCCCCCCCCCCAGTCCCAGGTTAAAATTCCCCCAGCTTCCTAACATTTTGTCCGCCAATACACTGCACCTCCCCATTTAGGTGCAGCCTGCCCTAGCAAAAAGTCTTTTGCCAAGAAGAAGTCGCCCATTCCCAAAAACCCAAATCCCCCTTTCCTACACCAATTTTTGAGCCCATTTACCTCTTCATCTCCCCGTCTCTCTGGTGTGGCCCGTGGAAAAGGGAATATTTTTGAAAATTACCTTGGGGGTCCTTTGCCTTGAGCTTCTTGCCCAAATTCCCGAAATATTTTTAAGGGGCACTCCACCTACCCTAACTTTTTTATTGGTGCCATGTGGTATATGCTGGTTCTCACACCCCCCCCGCAAACTGTCAGCCCGATCCGCGTTTTTGTCCCAAAGGGCCCGGTAAACAACATTTTTATTCGACATCCCGGGCTTTGTGGAGATTGGGCCCCGTCTGTGCCCCTATAAGGAGTCCCCAACTATAACCCGTCTAGCTGACCCGCACCCTTTTCCCCAAACTACTGGACAGAAAGGGTATGTCTTTCTGCCGCAATGCTATTTCTGAGCCAACTTTCCCCTCTTCGCCAATCTTGCAATTTTTGTTGGGGTTTTCAGTTCAGGGCCGCCTCCAAACACTCTTCCCCTACCCTTTTTTCTATGTTCCCACTAGCTGCCCCATTTCATGCACTTCCATGCTACCCCTCCCCCAGCCCCACCCGCTGATTTACTCATGAGGCAAACCGCTTCCAGGGGCAAAGGATCTCATGTTGCCCCCTTCTATTTAGATCCAGGTTACGGGGGTTCTAAAAGTGCAGTGTGCACACATCTTGCACAGCTATGGACCCCGAAATGTTTCTCAAGGATGGTACATTTCACAGGTTGTGCATGGACAGATTGTCAAACATGGGAAATCATGGGGTTTACCAAAAAAAAAAAGAAATACAATAAAATATAAAAAACTGTTAATAGACTTTCTAAAAACCCCAAAACTAAAGTTCCCCCAAATTTTTTAAGTCCCCCAAATTAACAAACGAAACTTTAACAAAACAGACCACTCGCACGCTCAAATATCGCTTTGGCTACTTACTTTCAACCCCTTTTACCAAAACATTCCAGTGCAGCACACTCTCCTTTTTAAAGGCAGTTGCCAAAGGAATGAGAAATATGCTTTTCCAGATCAAGGGGTCATAAAAAAAGTAGCTGTAATTGGATCTGTGTAAGATGGGGTGTGGGGGTTTGGAACCCCTGGTGTCAAATTTCAGTGACGGAAATTTACTGCCCTTAGGTTTTTGGGTATTCTGTAAATCCTGGTCCCTTTTTGCCTTTTTTCTTTATGGGGTAAAAGGGCGTGTTTGCTATGAGTTTGTGGTTAATTCCCCGAGGGAAACAATGTTGTGATATGTTTCCCTATTGCTTCTTCCTGTGCAGCACTTAGTGGGTATTATTTAAGCTGAGGGGGTTTTGCTCTTGGTTTCAAGTGTATAATTACTGGGGGGACTGACATGTGCCCAATATCAGTTTTTGATTTTGCTCACAGCGAGTCAGGAACCTGATCTAAAATTGGATCATCAGGTGGGGAGATAGTCAGATACATTTAGAGACCTGCTAGTACTTTGCATAGCTGCTTCTCTGGAATTCCACTCTTCAACACAACCGCACCATCTGGTCGATAGATAATATGTGCCTGGATAGCTTGCAGTACTTCTGAACCCAATAAATTGACAGGTGATTTGTCGCTGACTATCAGTCTGGTCATGCATGTATGGTCAGCTAACTGGAGGGGTAATGGTTTACACAGTTGGCATTCTTGAATTAATCCCTCAAACCCTGGGGTATAAAGAATATCATCAGATATGTCAGATAAATTAACATGTTCCTGACGAATGACAGTTTTGGCAGTAACTGTACCTACCAGGAATGGAATTTCCTTCCTATCTGGAAGATGTACCGGGATCACCCCTTGTTGGCCTGAGTATAGGGATGCCTTTAGGGGGTAGAGTGCTACGGGGTTTCCTGTTTCCTATTGTGAATTTTGGAGTGGGACATCTGTCCTCCGGTTTATCCTGTTTAGGGGCAATCTACATTGGCGTCTAAAGTGTCCAGCCCTGCCACAGTTAAAACATTGCCTGCGCTCTTTCCTAGCTGAGTTTGGTTTTCAAGTGTCATCAGATACATACTGTATAAGAATGGGCTTTGTCTTTTTGTCTAGTTCCACCCCTTTTGCTACACGCACCAACTCTTCAATTGCACATTTTCTCCATGGAAGAGCTTCCGTACCACATCTCCTGTTCTTTCATAGCCTAAGTCCATGTGTCTCAGTTTTAAATTTCCCCAGAACTGGTCCACTGTGTCTCTTGGCCCCTGTACTACATCTAAAAGGGAGATTGTGGATTCTTCCACATTCCCTCTACACCAGTCCTCTAGGCTCGTTAGGAAATGTACCCCAGACTCTATGATTCGGGTATAATCACTATTCAAATCATAGGTCATGGAGTGTGGCCTTCCCACTCTATCAATTGTAACCATAACAGACTACATACAAGCTTCGCAAATCTGTACTTAAAGAAACATATTATATCTGTTCAGGTACAGGTAAAGGATTTATTAAGACCTGAAAACCACCAGTAAAACGCAATTGACAAGTCGAAGGGATCTGGGCATCCTTGAGCAATGCCATTTGATCCTGTGGGCTCCATGATCTGTATTGGGACACAGTATTTATTGTTGGTGTCCGATGCCTGGGAGTAGCTCTATTCGGAATGTTATGTGTGTCATCCATTGTATGGAGTTGCGAGGGATTATAAGTCCCCTCATCCTCCTTTGTGATTATGGTTTCTGTTTCATTGCAGGAGGAAGAGGTTCATATGCCCTAGTCTGTGTATATGATAGGATAGATTCCTGTCCCTGTTGCTTTCCATGGTCTGGGTCTCCTGCAGGTGGAACATTTTCACACAGGCTTAGGGTTATGTTGTCATCACATATGTACCATTCCTTTGGTCCGCATTTACAACGGGAGCTATTACACTGTGGTTTTATGGTGGAGGTATCTTGAGCGCTCCTGTCTTTGTATAGTTTTTAGCTCCTTTCAAGGTTTCTTCCTTACTCCACCTTCCTTTCCGTTTAATTTCCTTTGCTACTTCAGCCCAAGCTTTTGCTCTGCTCTAACAATTATGTGTATCGTGAGCTACACAGCACTTTGTCAACAGGACTGATTCCAAACAGTCAGTTTGAGTCTAATGGATCTACTACTGACGTTCCTAGAGCCTTTGTAGCGCGCAACTTTCCTGAACATTTGACAGCAACTTTTCCTTTACTTTCTATCACTATTTCCCAAGCCTCCCAACTTTCCTCATTCAAATGGCTGGCTTTGTTACCCATGTTTGCAAACTAATTTCTAAGTACCTTCCAATCCGCCAAACCAAAATGGCAACAGTCATGAATGAGGACGAGAGAGTTAACACTTACAATGTATCTTTGTCAAGCATGAACACGCGCGGTGGCGGAATTGACATAAGTCATGTGATTATGTGTTTGTACTTTAGCACTCCTACTGGGGTCCTTTATCCACTCAAATACCCTCATGTGTGTAACGCACAGAGGCAGTCGATCCTCTGGACCACCGCAAGTGATGGTGTGAGCAAATGCCAGGTGTTAGCAGAATCCTTAAGTAGGTCCTGGGTTCTCACCAGAGCCCGCCGCAAAGCAGGATGGACTTGCTGCAGTGGGAGTCTACAGGTACGCTTCCAATGGTGTGAGAACTGCGCGCTGAGTGGCAGCCAAGGGTAGGGCGTGGTACAGATTTCGACATGGCAGGGATACGTAGTGTCTGGGTACAGTCAATAAGGTCAAGACAGGTGCGGTCGTGAGGTTCGCGTAGTCGAGGGACGTGAGTGGCCTTAGAAGGTAGTGTACACTGGTATTCAAGGACAAGACTTATCAGATACGCTGTTGGTTTATAGGCAATGGGCACTAAAGATCCGGCGTGGTAATAGAAGGAGGGTGTTGGCTAAATTGGGCAACGATCCGGCAATAGCCATACTTACCTGAGTGCTGTGCTTTTTAAATTTAACGCTGCCGTGCGCTTGCCAACTAGGTGTCTAGGATTCCGCGTGCAAGCCGAGGATGCGAAGATGACTTAGCTTAGCAGCTGGTGAGCGTTGGCCTGGTGGTAGAAGTGAGACTCTGGGGATGCGCAGAGGGGATTGTGCGATTGTTGAGCGCGACGCGACCCGACATGATAGGACGCAGAGTTCGCTCAGCTAGCGGGGCACTGATGCACGTGTCGACCCGTGGACGAAGGTGCAGGGCATCCAGTGACCAATGTGTTTACTTGCAATCATTTATTTTATGGTCTCTAGGTTTGGGGAAAAACTGTTAACCCAGTCGTATGAATAACAGTGTCTGCGGCGCACCTGAATCCTTTGGGACTTCGGTTATACTTATGTGGCCGTTTTATCAGAAAATGTTGATTCCCCCTGGGCTGTCTGTAGTGCTTGCTGTATTCTAGTGTTGCTAGAGCCGTCTTAGCCAAAACAGCTTCCATAAGACAGTTAATGTCACTCTGATACCACTGTGTTATGACCAGCTGTGTGTAAGAGACTTGTCTAAGATGTATCTTACTTTTGCAACATTTACAAAGACAACAGATAAACATAAAACAAACAAGCTTCCCTTCTTTCCTTCCTTCCCTCTGGTTATTTCTTAATGCAATCTGTATTGTACATCAGTCAGTTATTCAGCCGCGGCTTACTGCTAGCATTTTGAATGTCTCCTTGTTCTACAACTTGTGGTACCTAACAACTGACTTCAGTGCACTCTAAGGTGTGTATACCCAAAATAAACTATATGATTTAGGACTGGGGCAAAAAGGTACTACTCCAAAGTCGTGTCAATAAATCTCGTCTGGTTCTGAGTGAGAAGGAGGTACATACTCTCGAATTCAATTTGGCATTTCTCGCTAAATCTTATATATTAACCAGAGGGTAAAACAAAATAATACTAGGCAAGCGAGTACAGTCCAAATTTTTGCTAGACCTACAACATACAAGACAGACAGACACAAAATCCTTCAATCAAATATACCCCTTTTTAAATATCACTTGGATATTCTACGGTCTTTACCAAAACACGTATGGGTCGTGGATATACCAGAGTAAATAGACTTAACTATAACATACACCAATGTCCAGTCTTACAGTCTAGAGTGACAGGGAGACCGGAGATTTTGTTAAGTAATAAGGTACTCTGCGCAGCGGAAGCTGGACTTGTGTGTTTTTTGTCCCTGTCCTCAGTTAAAGCAAATATGCTGGGCTGAGGTTTTGGTGGTCTTTTGTCTTTTTCAGTCGCCATGTTCATGTTGCATAATCTTGGGTTGGTCCTTCAATGGGACCTCTGTATGTTTAGTGGATGGCTGACAAATTGAATGAAGAACAGTCATGGTGACCGTGGATTGGTGCATTCAATACAGAGAATAGAGTTTATGGTAAGCGAAATTCTCGCTAAAATTTTCGATTCGCGACTTCTGTCACGAATTGTTGTCGGATCAATTTGTTTCGGTTGTCGATTGTATTACTTCGTGGTCGAATCGTCCGTTAAAAAAAGCTATTTCCAGGCTTTAAAACATATCTCTTGTAGGAGTATTGGCTGTTGAGCTTGGTTTGGTCTTCATACAAGTGTTGTCGTTTTAGTATGACCGCATATGGCTTGCCGCAGACTTTCTTAGAAGCGTCTTCACTATAAAAGATCCTGGGCCTAAATTTAAGAGGCAAAAGCTGACCAATAAAACTGAGTGGGAATGTTAGCAGCCTGATAAAGTGCTTGGCGCAGCGCGTCAGCTGGAAAAAAACAACTGAGGCTAGTGATCCTACCCATATCGTCTCGCAAAGTAACACTAAGTTAGTAGGTTAATGGAGCCACGCCACTAGATGCGCGTGACAGTAATGGTGAAGGTCGTCAGCATGGATGTCTTATCGCTCCTGCGAATTGGCCACAGCATCCGGTGTCATCTATGTCGGCACATGTGTTGACCACACACTAGGTCATACACTTTCTCTCAAGTGACATTGAATACACCCAGATGTTATGTAGTCGGTGAGTTTGTTCACTCACAACCTCCTAGGTTAGCAGGCCACGCCTGTTTTTTTTGGGTAGTCAGTGTGTAAGGGTGTTCTCACCTGTCCTCGTGAAACCACCTCGTTTCGCCCGTTCGCTTCCTCACAGCCAGAGGGTGGAGGAAGTACTATGTAGCTGGGGCCTCTGCGTGAACTAGATACACGTGAGGACCAAAGAGTTTGTGGGAGAATGGGCTAGCAAAGTGAGTGTGGGGTGTAGTTCATCCGCTGCTTCTTGCAGAATGGCGGATAGTAATAGTGATGTAGGAGAGTTGCAATGGGGGGTTATGTTGCGTAGCGCGAAATCTTGGAGGAGTTTGGACGGCGGTTTTGAAAGGCAAACGCTATAAATGTGAGCCAGAGAAGCTAGGGAGGCTAGGACAGTATTGTGTGTGCCCTAGTTAAACATAGGCATAAAGTGCTATGACCGTAAACGGATAAATTCAGTCCCACTGCATGCCTCCTTGTGCCCCCTTTCATCCCTGGGATGAAGTGGCGCCCTTCCCGCGCGTGGCCTTACTCTTGTCTACCCATTGTCCGGGCCCTTAGAAGCATTCAGTTGATCTCTACATTTACGGCGACTGGTAGGAGAAGAAGGAGGCTTTGGGACGATCAGACAATCTGGGTATCTTGGATAGTAGAGACGTTAATGTCTGGCCGGAGATGTAGTTTGGGTGTCATCAGCGATTAGTGGTGGTTTTGAAAGCCATGTGATGCTTATCAGCCTGGACGTTCCTAGACAACAGTGTACAAGGCTTCATTCCATTATCAGAGGAGAAGTGGAGCAGCAGCTTGCTAGTCAGGCAGTGGCGCAGCCCTGTAAAGTTGTAGGTGTGGCCGTTGAGTCAGTCAGTTGGTGGCAGCAGTGCGAGGTTGGGAGCCAATACGGCGCACACGATTTAGGTCTACCCACTTTGCAGGTCACAGTAAAGTAGCAGCACATGTGTGCTCACCGGTTTGTCCAGCGGTGGGCTCGCGGTTAACAGTCAGTCAGTGTAGCGCTTTGGTGTTAAAATCACGCCTATCTCGGCGGTGTGTGCGTGTAGTTTTTTGATGAGATACACGTCTGAGGGAGGGTTGAATCATAGCTATATGTAAGAATTCTGTGTGCAGAAAAGTAAAGGGGACCAGGGATCCTAACATTTGGCCACCGATGCCTGCTATCTAACATCATGCAGTGTTACCAAACGTCATGTTTTTTTCCAGATGTGGTGGTGCTTCCATGTCCAAACAGCTGTGTGGCAATCCAGAGGCGTACGTGCTCACCATTTCAGGCAGAGAAATGTTTGTGGTTTCATCACTTCGCCTAAGAATAAACTCCCTGGGTGTTTACTGTCATCTACTGCTCCATATACTCCTGCTCCTCGGCTCTCATGGGGCTCCAGCAGTCGGTTGCACCGAAGATGATTGTGCCAAGAGGGATCAGCAGTAGTGCGTCTAGCCTGTGTCGCCCTAAGTGCAGAAGCTGACTGTGCTCCTGTCCAGAGTTGGTGGTCTGCAGTCTGTCCCTTTTCATGTTGTGGACTCTGACCATTCAACGGAACTGGCCAGAGAGAAAGACTTGACTTCACTTCTGCCATTGTGTAACGGACATATGGGTAGTGGCGCTCCTCTGGAACACCGCATAGAGAGCGGTGGCACAGCGGCCACGCCAGGGCGTGAGTGGTCTAAGTAGGTCCCGGTTTTCACCAGATGCCCGCTGCATAGACAGGATGACTTCTGCGGCCGGAGTCCTACCAGTGTAACTACCTGGTCTGCCGACAGTTGAGGTAGCAGCCGAGGCGCAGGAATCCTGGGTATCCGGATCGTAAAATGAAAACTGTAGTTCAGAAAGGTCAGTGCCTAACAGGTCAGGGCAGGCTTGTGCGGAGATTCGATGGTGAAGTAAGCGTAGCTGAAGAATGTCGGGTTCTGCGGGCAGACTAGGAACAGCAAGAACAGGGGAAAATAATTGAACAGTCATAAATCTTTTAACATGGGGAAATTGATGGAACAGGGGGAAATTGTGAACAGGAATAAATATATAACCAGGGGGAAATTTTTGAACGTGGGGGAAATTGATGAACAGGCAATATAATTATATTAAACTGGAGGGAAATTATTTGAACAGAGGGTAAATGTGTATGAATAGGTAAACAGGGAGGGCTTTCCCTTTGTTCACCGTTAACAGGGTGGGCCTCCCCTGTTTCCACTGTTAACCTAGGGTTGAGGGTAGTTACCTTTTGTCTTCCACCGTTACAGTGGAGGCCTCCCTTTTTCCACAGTTAACAGGGGGGTCTCCCCTTTTTCCACCGTTAAACAGGGGTGTGTGCCCTCCCTTTTTCATTAAAAGAAGGCCAGTGTGTTGCAGCTTTTGTCTTTTACTTATTTTTTGTTCTGTCCCAGTTCAGTTTGTAAATGAAGATTCAACCATGTCAATGCGACGCAGAATGCAAAATAAAGCGTCCTAAAGACATTTCCTGTAGGTTATCGGTCTCCTTCAGATCAAGTTCCATACGCTGCATTTGAATAAACGGGTGTAGTATGCAGGAAACTGAATTTCGCAATCGTACCACGTTTATACTTCATGAGTGTTTTGATGTGTCACGTGGTGTCCGTCCTCAACGGTCTTGGTATGCAGAGGCTTAGCGCTCGCAAGTAAAACCTATCATGTACACTCTCCACATTCAATACTGCAAGTAAAGCTAGGGTGGTGTCGTGCCCCACCTCTTCCGCATTGACCAGGTAAGCTGCTGACTGTCCTCCAAATTGTTCATCCTCATGGTTTTATAGTGGCGATGAGCCAGACCCACATAGTAGATCATCTTGGCTGAGGGAAGCCGGAATTGGGACAGTGGCGGGTCGAGGGAGACGGTGAGGGCCGATGACCCACCTCCCGGGCCATGGGCATACTAAGGGTTGTGTCTGACATTTTCCACGACTCTTGGCTGGGGTTGTCAGATTGTCATTGGAAGGAAGTGGATATACATTTAGTCAACCAATCAGAACCAGTTGGGTTGTCTGAACAATCACCTAGTATCGCTGATGACAGCGGCAGTTGTGTCGCCCACATCTCTTCTGACATTACTGTTGGTATCTAAATGTAAGTGACTCTGTTTGATATGAAGTGTTATCTGTATATGATAAATACTACACCCTGTTATTTGAGTCCAGAAATGAGACCCACTGATCAAGTTGAGTAAACCCTTTGGGATATAAATTGCGCTCCACAACTTGGCCCAGAAAAATTTACCTTGTATGTGCCGTTTAAAACATGTGTTACTTATGAATTTTGAGAAAAGCACAAACAGATTAATTAATCCTTCGGATATAATTATTGCTAACAAATATTTTGTCGTATGGCGGTGATAAAAACATTGTTTCTTTTAATGTGTAAATGCAGACAAGAATACTTAGTGAACCTTGGGTTTGTAAAATTGCGCGAAAGAAATGTATGCTGCCAGACAATTACCAGCTTTGGTGCTGTTAAGAGAACGCAATGTGTATTTTACGTGAAGTACAACAGATAACTCGTGAAATTAACCTCTCGGATATGAATTATGCTATTGCTGCAAAATTTCTCTTTGGCGGTGAGAAAAAACAATTGTCTTTTATGAATACAACTGTCAGAAAATACTTAGTTAACCCTTGGATGTAAATAGCGTTAATGGAAATGTGTCTGCAATACATTACCAGCTTTGTAGCGTGTTAAACGGCGTGTATTTTACGGAACACAACAATCGCGCAGAAAAAACTTGTAATTAACCTTCGGATATGAATTATGCTACATGCAAAATTTCTTCTTTGGGTGAAAAACGTTTCTTTTACTGAATACAACTGCATTTTGGTGGCTTCTTCAAAACTGGCAAGGATGGTGCAGAGCTCTTTCACTCCTGTCTCTCACTCTCTTTGGGGTGGCTCAACACCCCGCTGCCTGTGTCAGGCCATGTGTCACTTCGTATATGGTGTATGGCTTTGCGATGCGCTGCCACAATCTGCTGGTGGGAGCATGTGGAGGGATGGAATTTCCAGAGTGTTGCACGTCAACAATGAGACGGTGTTGACGGGGAGGTCCGGGCGTCCGATGCATGTAGCGTTTTGCAACGCAGGCTTCAGGTGGACGAAGCTGGGTGTTGCGACGATTCGGCGGAAGTGCGAATCTTTATAGAATTCGAGCCTTCTGTCGCTAGCATGGCAGTCAGACATCCTTGGGTAGTCTTATAAATTTATGGACGACAAGTTCATTGAATGTGCCAGGCATAGGATGTGACTCCAGCCTAACGTTTCTTTAAGGGCGGACCAAGTCAGTTTTCGAGCCATTGATTATCGCCATGCACCAACATGTTGACGGGCACAATGTTCATGTCACCAGCAGCGCTCTGGTATATGTTGTGGAGTGAACCGTCCAGCATGCTCTTTTGACTCTGTGTGTGGACGGTCTCCGCATGACGAGTATTTCGACGGCGCTGGTTTTCCTCTGGGCCACGTGAGGCACCAGAGGACCTTGGGGAGTAAAGTGCTGCACATCCTCTGCTGGTTTGTGAAGAGGTGTTGTGCCGAGCCATAATAGCCTACCGTCTCATGAGACCCAGAGAATCCTACCCAGCTATACCCAGTGTGCTCGTGTCGTCAGAGATTTAGGGCGTTTGCCGGTGTCTTACTAGTCATGTTGTCGCGTGGTCAGATGGACTTTTCTCTTGCCACAGATGCTAGACATACGCGCTTGAAATTTTAGATTGGACACTGTGGCTGGCAGGGAAGGCTCTTCTGGCATAGAAATGCCTGCTGGTCATCTGGTATTGGGGGCATGGCAATGGGCCATTGACTTGGCGGACCCCATCTGTGTCAACCAAGACGGTGAAAAAATGGCAACATTTCCAATGCCAAAAGCCTGGCAATGCCGACATTCAGGCTTTTGGTGTTGGGTGGTTTGTGGTTAAGTGTTTTCTTCTGCGTCACAAACCGGGAAGAGCAGAATGAGGCTGGTCTGATAGACTGGTTACCGGCTGGTACGGCGTGAATGTGTCGTTAAGAAACTGTCGGGAAGGAGAAGGGTTGGATGGTCTCTGGTGGTGCTGGTGGGATACTCGGGCGACGGTGGATGGCGTTGAAGCGGATGGGCTGATCCATGATCATGGGAACTCTGAGAAGAGCATGGGCGAGTCTGTGTAGCGAACGCTTGTGGTGGCGGTGTAGGGGATGCAGGGAGGAGAGTGTACGAGGGGTTTTGTTGTTCGTGTGACAGTGGTGGAGGCCGGCTTCAGCCTGCCTTCTTTTGGACAAAGTGTTGCCTCCATTTCAACTCATGATTTTCGCTGCTTGTGACTATGACATGTTGGTGGTGGTTAAAAACACCTATGGTTCTGTTTCCTATACTTATGCGTTACGGCTAAAGGTCAGGACATATGACATCGGCTGGGGTGAATCAGAGGCTTGATCAAAGAAGGCACAGGCTTGAGTGTGGTCCTGGACCTTTTTTGACGGCGATAGAGCGAGGAGTGGGGTTTCCGCTTTGACCGTGGTGGCGGAATCATATTCAGCTGGACTGCTGCGACCGCCTCATCCTTTTTGAGGCGGTGAACCCGTACTGACACTAGTTCCCCCATCTTCTTCCCTCCTCGTCCAGGGATGCAGAGCGCTCCGCAAGCCAAATTCTGATGAAAAAGACCACGTTGGTTCCGCGAATGTCGTCATATCATCTTCAAATCAGGTGGACTTCGGCGTCCCCTGATATCTCAGTCCAGAAGTTGCGGGCTACAAGTCTAAGAGGGGTGACTGCAAGGCTGTTACCGACGGACGCTGGCGTTTGAGCGATTGTATTCGATTTCCTTCTCTCCTCTGATTGGCATCACGTAACTGAGGTCATCTCTTGGTCAGAGCAGAGAAAATCATCCTGTCTTGTGGCCTCGTGGTTTCTTTTACATGCCTTCTGACCCCACTCCGCATTTTGTCATCAAAGAGGTCTTCGCGTAATAATGGATTAGTCCACAGTGGTGGGTACACGCGGATTGGTGGACATCTTGCTTCATGTTGGTGGATGCTGATGTTGCTGTGTGATGACATTTGTGCCGGTGGAGTGGTTTTTCGAGTGACGAGGATGGTATGTAGGATGGATTGCAGGTGTCAATTAAACCAATGTATAGAACTCGATTGGCGCGGCGCTTTCGTTACTGAGATTCACAGGGCCTGATCGCGCCAGGCGATGTACAGGCCTGTATGGTTACTGCAACTGTACTTGATCCGATGGCATGCGTATTGTCGGCCAGCACTGAAGGATGCACCTTCTCTCGTACCTTACCTCCATGTCCTACCCCCTCTTTGTTCGCTTACCACTGAAATTGTCGCTCCATGTTCAGAAATATAAAAATTGAGATATGTGTATGAACAGTTTTGTGGAAAGTTCTTATGTTAAAGGTCGACAATATCTCATGCTATATCAAATCCCTCAAATCTGAGAAAAAAAATTCTGGTTCTGAAGAAATTAACTGTCTAAGGTGGTATCATCAAAACAAGCTGGCCTGCGCCCAAAGTGAAAAAAAACACGTATCTGAGTAAATGATTACTGTGTAATAAAAGGTATGTTTTGGAACCTATAACTGGTAGGTGACTACAAAGTTGCTTCTGGATCGACTTTTAACTGCAAAGTTAGATCTATCAACAAAGCTTGACTGACAAATGTGAAAAAGAAAACACCTGTCTGAAATGTATACGGATAATAAAAGGTATTTTTTGCCTGCACCTATGTGCAATTCACTGTGGTGACCTATAAATTGCTAGTATTCAATTTAACTGCAAGTAGATCGTATCACTAAAGCTTAACTGAATGCAAAGTGAAGAAAAAAAAACACTGTCTGAATGTTAATACGAGATATTAAAAGGTATTTAGTCACCTAGATGTGTACGACGCTGTGTGTGACTACGTAAAGTTGCCTGGGTGTAAATATTTAACTGCAAAATAGTGGCTCTATCTGTACACAGATGCCCTGAGCGCAAGTGAAAAAATACACGTATCTGAAATATGTATATGATAATAAAAGGGATTTTTTGGTAACTATCAACCTGTGGTGACTACAAAATTGCTGTATTCAATGATTAAGTGCATATAGGTTGGCTTATATCTAATCAAAGCTGGAGCTGGTTCGTCCCTCCTGCCCCTCCTCGTGTCTTTGGTCGAAAGATTTTTGGGAAATTATGAGAACACTTTATCTGTATAATAAGTTTTTTGTATACTTTTTGAGATTAAAGTGTTTGATTGTTTGTGCTAATCTAGACAATTTTAGGACCCTGCTAGGTTCTAGAAAAGATTCTTTGTTTTTTCCTATTTATTGTCTAATGTCAATGTCGTAAACAAGTGTTTTTGGGCTTGGTTGTTGCTACGATTATCCCTAAGTTTCCTTGTTTATTTGTGTAGTGTTTCTTTTGGGTTTGATTACGCTTTTTTCTTCTTTTTTCTTTGGGTCCCCTCTTCACCCTCCGTGGCCCACCCTGGTGGATTCTTTTAGTGTAGCGGTAGATGTTCTCCTTGAATATTTCTCTGCGTTCTTAACTACTTAAATCTTTGCAAATCTTTGTGAGTTCTAACTAAACTTCTTATGGTTCATGCATGCAATAAAGTAGATTGCTTGTCCTTCTCGTGTGAAAAAATTCTAAATAATTTAGTTTTTGTTTTCTTCTTGTTTTAGCTTTTTGGTGAGGCTGCTAGTGAGACCGTCTCGACGACAGGCTGATCGTTTTGTTCTTATGTATATACTGCAGGAAGGTGTTTTCTGTTCTATGTAAACTAACTGGTTTTTTTAGTTTATTTTTTTTATTGTTTTTTTTTTTATTTTTATTTTCTTTTTTTTTTGATGGGTCATGTGTTATGTCTTTCTAGTACTTTTTAATCGCTAATTACTCATAAGCACATACCAGTTCAGTGACGGCTCGCTCAACATCTCACCCTGCTGTCTATTCTGTGAAGGCTGATTTGTATGGCCGCAGCAATATATGACATTGGATTTAGCGCGTAATAATTTAAATGTGTTGCTTGCTGGTTTTTTTGACTAGTTGATAATGTTTATGCACATGATTTTAACACTTAATTTTATCTTCGTTTTTCTTGTTTTTTTTGTCTTTTGTTGATCTAATAAAATCTGATCGCAACTGGAAAATACCCACCGTGGCACGATTTAACTTTTGTCGATGAATTATTGCGCATGTCATCAAACTATTGCTTCTTTATGAAGCTCAGTCTTAGCTTTGAGCCAAGCAGCTTCCTTATTTATCACAGGATATCAGTGAAATGCAGTATGAACTGCCTGTGTCAACGACTCCTGTGACTTTTATAGTGCTCGGTCGTTTTTTGTTATTCCTGGTTTTTCACAGAATTTTCATCGTTTTTCCTTTTTGTGGTTGGGTCTCTTCTGATTGGCTTTCATCTTTCTGCACATGTCTTAAGGTACGACTTGCCTCTTCCGTCCCAGACGTTTCATTTGCCCGCCTGTTTTTTCTGACAGTTGTGATCGCAGCTCATTTTTTTATCAATTTAGAAATTTCCACCACTTCGTGCCCTTTTTTTTTTTTTTTTCTTTTTTGTTATTTTTTTTTTTTTTTTTTCGTTTTTTTTGTTTATTTTTTTGGGAATCTATGCTCCAAACTTTTCGTATTCTCGCCATGTCAGAATTGAAGTTTTACTCTATAAATTCTAATACGAATTCCACTTCGTTAGAATTAAATTCACTCCTTATCTCTAACAGACGTGGAACATGCATTATAAATCTTGAGTTGGTTTTTAGTAGCAAGATCTTTTGTTTGATCAGCCTGCGCCTCTCGCCCCTACAGAAATCAAAGGTCACTTTGACAATAGATACCTCTGTCATGAACCTGAATTTGTATGAACTATTTCCCATCCCTGACACTACATTTAAGCTAATCAATGAGATGGGAATTCCCTTTTACAAGCAGTTAACAATTGTAAGAGCTGCACCACGTTTTTGCTTGTTAATTAAAAGAAACAGAGCTGAAGTCAAGGTGAAGGTGATTTACAGTCTGACCAGAGTGTCTGGGACTGCTAGTCAACCCCATCACCCATGTTGTTATTTTTTATTTATTTCTAATTGCTTATTTTAGCCAAACTATTTCACTATGCTGAACAGACGTTATAATTAGATAGAGGGCTGGTATTGGCAAAGTTCGAAATCGGCACGATTTTAGTTTATGCGGAAATTTTCTGATGACGCAATGTTTCTGTGAATATCTTAAAGTTAATGTTATCAACGTTTACTGATTGCGCAGATCCTTTTTCGGAGATTTCCTGTAATTTTGGCGGCCATCAGTCCAATCAGATTGAGCATAGAGGAGGGGAGGGTGTGTATACGACGTCAGAGCTAGTGAGGCGGATGTTGTGGGGCGGGTGGTGTTGTGGATCTCATTGGCTGCAAAAATCACTGACCTCCATTTTATGTATTACGACGGCATTTCCTGTTCAGTCTCATTTCCTACTTTATCTCGACTACAGTAGCAACACTGTCTTCATTGCCTTTGTGCCCAATAGCTGTTGTCACAGCTCAGAGGTGACAGACTTTTTTTTATACAGAAAACCCATTCGTGATAGCTGTGGAGCTTAGGAATATAGCTACATTAGAGAAGTTAGTGTTATTTATGTTAGAGAGAGAAGACTTATAAAGACTGTGTGGCGCTGGTGCGGGGTAGGGGGGATAGGGTGTGTGAAAGCGTGGTGGATGATGTGTTAGCCCAGCCTGTCCTGTCCAGGAACTACATCGATAGTATCACTATTTTTTTAACACGTTTTGGCCAGCAGACTGTTCCAGTGGCTTGAGTGTGAAATTTGTCTTGTCTTTGCAGTTCATTGGTGTTCCATGGTGCTTTGTCTGTTTTTTGCCTTGTCCCGTTGTCGCAAATATGCCGCTCGTAGCCAAATTGGGTTACAGATATTTTATTGTAATCTGGTCCCTGATGGTCAGCATTGTAGAAAACCGCCATATCTCATCCATAGAACTTTTAAATAGTACTATTGTCAGTCAGTGCGTGTCGCTCAGTTTGTGGGTGCGCAAATAGCCCCCTTGTACGCAGTAATTTGGTTACAGATATTTTATAGTAACTGGCGCTCTGTTGTCAGTTGGTGCCAAAACTCGCCATATCTAATCCATATAACTTTTCAAATAGTTCTATTGCAGTCCTGTGCGTTTGCAGTTTGTGCAGCAAAGAGCGCGCACTTGTCACAATTTGAGTTTACAGATATTTTATAGTAACTGGTGCCTCTTTTCAGTGGTGCCAAAACCGCCATATCTAATCCATACAACTTTTAAATAGTTCTTTTGCACTCATTGCGTCTCAGTTTTTCGCAAATAGCCCCCTTGTACACAAATTGGGTTACAGATATTTTATAGTAACTGGTGTCTGTTGTCAGCATTGTAAAACCGCCATATCTCATTCGTATAACTGTTAAATAGTTGTATATTGCACTATGTGCATCTCATTTTTTCACAAATAGCACACTTGTACGATAGTTTGTTGAAAACTATCAACTGCTAGTCCTACTGGGCAGTTGTAAATCTCTGGCACTAAAGGAAGAACACTGTTGATTTGGTGTTATGGTTCTTCCACCAGACCACATTTCAAAGATATTTGATAGAAACAATTCTGTTTCTAATCCTAGTTGGCCATTGGAAATTAGAGGGATTTAAGAATACCTGTAATTTGCAGTCTTTGCAGTACAGTTTCTCAATCAGAGACTGTGAAAAGCTCTTCTATACTTTTTAAATTTTTATCTTTCTGAACATGGAGCGAATTACAGGTGGTAAGTGAGCAAAGAATGGTGTAGGACATGGAGCTAGAGGTACAAGAGAAGGTGCTCCTTACACTGCTGCGGACAACACGCAAGCCAGCGTATCGTCAGTTGCAGGTTTTTGGGTCATGCTGTGGTACAGGACAGGTATAGTCAATGTCCAGTTCAAATAAAATGGTGGTTCAAAGACTACTTTCTTCCAACACTTTCAAATCTGTGGTTCATGCAGGTTTA
This sequence comes from Phyllomedusa bahiana, assembly GCA_025379985.1. Lineage (NCBI taxonomy): Eukaryota > Metazoa > Chordata > Amphibia > Anura > Hylidae > Phyllomedusa > Phyllomedusa bahiana. The sequence goes on along the minus strand of JAODAL010049708.1, from coordinate 7,558 downwards.
GGGGTCATGATGTGGAACAGGACAGGTATAGTCAATGTCCAGTTCAACTAAAATGGTGGTTCAAAGAATACTTTCTTCAGGCACTTTTTATTCTGAGGTTCCATCAAGGGCATCTTTGCTGGATTTGGGGCATGTCGCTGGAAAAGAAACCAATAGTAAAGGTGTTATTGACAAAAAGCTTATTTACCACAATTTAAGGCCATCAAAATGAACAGTGGTTACTGGGTTTCCACCCTCCTTGATCCACGTTCCAAATCAAAAGTCAGCAATTTCCTTCAATCCACTTGACAGTAGAATGCAGGAATTTGGCACAGGCCTCACTGACCAACTGGGAACATCTGTTGCGTCTGCTTCACGTTCTAATGTGACGGTGGGACAACTTCAGCAATGTGCCAGCAGTAGAATGGGAAGTAGCCATAGCAGCAGCAGAATTGGACAAATAGTTTTTTTAAATAGTCAATTTCTTATTGGGAATTTTATTCTGAGGTACTATAAATGCATTTTTTTGGTGGTTTTGGGGTCAGGCTACTTTAATATGGATGCCATGGGTCGCAATAGGGCAGTATTGCTGCCAGGGGTCGGAATCAAAAAGGTGCCCTGTGATATGTTAAAAATAGGATGTAGTAATGGGTGCGTGCCCCATTTTATTTAGCTGTATGTGGCTATGAAACACTTAATAGATGACTAACGGCAGCCTTGGCTCTCTCCGCACCCGCTGTAACTAAGGCCCTGCCAGATGAACCTCCGTGTTCCCCGTTGGGACGTTCTTGCTGCCACCACATATGTGACGAGATGTTGGTCCTTGGTGCAAAAAGTGATAGGGATCTCCTGCCAGTTCCCATGTGCAATTTCCAATACCGGTGTCTTGTTTTGTGTGAAAGGTGCCCCGTGGCTGCTGGTACCGCTGTACCTGTGGTGGCTTCGCCATCCTCATGTTTTCGGTTAGCCATTGAAAATAATGAATAATGAATTAACCTGTGAATTTTTTTCTGTGACTTTTATATCTTAATTGTCTTATATAAGATGTAGAACATATCCAGTTTACTGTTGTGGATGTTATTTCCAGCTTCTACTCACCTGTTTGGGTGTAAGAATGAAGCTGTTGTTCCTCTCCCATAGACTTTAATGGTCATCGGCGATAATCGACTATCGGCTATCGACATGATAATTGCCGATATCGACTATCGACCCGATAACGATTGTTGACACAATCGCTCATCACTAGTTAAAATTAAGGTGCATTGCTCATAAACACTTCTGTATATCAGATCCATATTCCAGCAGTTAAGAAATGGTGACAGTGCACTTAAGGGTGAATTTCCATGCTCTGCCCCGCATGTACTGTGCATGCTGCGATACGCTGAGTGTTTTAGAAGCACTAGCTAGCCAGCACGTACTTCTAAAGTGCTCTGTGCCAGCCCCACTCACTTCTTTCTCCCGATGCACAGTACGCGTCGGAGAATATGTGCGGTTATCCTAGCACTCAATGAGTGCAATTATTTTACTGTAATTGCAGGCCATACTTCAGGTATATTGCAGCGCAATTATGCCCCGAAGTATGGGCTACATTTACACTATGATATACCTTAAGTGGATTAAATTACATCTCCATGTTTCTTTAAATTTGTTTATTTATATACATTGTGTTTTTCCTAAATACTGTACACAGAATGTTCCAATGGATTCATGTGATATTAATTGAAAAAGGCATGTTCTGTTGATGTATAATTCTGTTGTTGTATAGGTCTTTACAGGTTGCAATTTTTTACGTCCCTTTTTATTAACTTTACAAAAACAACAACAGAAAAATCTGAAATTAATCTTATGCAATACAGAAAAAAGAAAAAAATTGTACATAAAAATGATCCTTATTGCACATCCATATTTGATCCATAATTTTGTACCAAAATGTGAACGAGGCTTTAAACTTATAGCTAGAAAAACAGACCATGTTAAAATGAAGCACTAGGAGAAAAAACAAACACTAGCACAAAAAATGCATTGCAAATAATTCATACTGTAGTTGGTAATGGAAGACAGAGTTTAAATCAATATAATGTCAGATGTTTACTGCATAAAAAGTGTCAAAAATTGATGCATCTCTTGTAAGGAGATGATGTCTCTGCTTACCTCAAGCATATTGTTACCAACCACAGCAGTCCCTGGGGAAAAAGTTGGCACAAATGATCAAGTATTTATGCAATTAGTTATTGTCTTTAACATGATATGTGTCAGATATGATAAATGCTCCACATGTGCACATTCTTCATGTTGCCTACAGTATATCCAATATTCTCTATAGATTATTCATTGGTAGTGAAGGAGTCATTGAAACATTTGTGAGTCAAGTATTTGATGTCCAGATATTCACCTTATTCATACTCTAGCACTCTCTTTGCTCCAATCACTGGTTCATTACTTACCCTGCGAGTGCAGGGATTTTGCCATAGAGCCAAAGACAAGTGTTTACTAAGACTCACATGGACAGTGATGGGTGGGCTCAAAATTGTGCATGTTTTAAGCTGTTTTACTCCTCTCCTTCCTATAAGTACAAAACATAGGTATTTAGTGCATAATTTGATTAAGTTTTGTATGCCCACTTACAACATCAAGGTGATCTCATCAGGTAGGAACATTTCTCTAGATTTGTTTCTCTGGGTGATAACGCCAGCAATGCTTTCAGGGCATTCTTCTTCAGCCACATGGATTTAAAGGGGTTGTCTCACTACAAAGAATAGCTTTCAAATTGTAGGGAACACAAAATAAAGACATTTTCCAAATATATTGCTTTGTTCCTCTGTTTTCCCTAAGGAGATACAAGTGAATTTATGACCTCCCTGGCTATTTCAGTTCCCTCAGTAATGGACCTGTAAACAATTCTCCCCCTGCTGTTTGTTCAATGAGATAACAGTGAGTGATGTCATCACACAGGTCATGGCAGTGGTCTGTGCTGCTCAGCAGTAAAAAGCTTGATTTATGTAAAATAAATAGAACTGTAATTAGGGCTTTTGTTTTGGGGAAGTACTGTTAGTAGTTTGAGAAGCTAATCTGATCTAATTAGCAACTGAAAGCACAACAGAGCACAGAGCTGTACAAGCATGGAGCTTATGCAAATTAGTCAGTCTGAACCAGGAAGTGACAGAGAATTTCATTCATGCATTCTCTGAAACTCTGAAGAGAGACAACTCCTTTAAAGAACCTCAGGCAAATGAGATGAGTGTAAGGCTAAAATGCAAGCAACCACCAGGGGCGTAGCTAAAGACTCATGGGCCCGGTGCAAAACTTCAGCTTGGGCCCTATCAATATCCCAATTTTATCCGAATGGTCTGGCATGGAACCAACTTTAAATTTTAAAAACAGGGGGTTCGCTTACTGGCGTGTGACTTGTTTATTTCTTACAGTGGGAATCGGTCGACAGGCAGAAAACATGTTTTTTACTTAAAGAAAAATTTGTTCAAACAGAAAAAAAAAATAATTTGAACTATTCATTTAAAATTTGGGGCGGCACGGCAGCGGGAAAAAAAACAGGAAGGGGAAACTCAATGGGGTTGGGGTTTATACAAGAACCCAAAAAGCGTTCTTTCTAATTTTCCCCATTCTTTTGAGCCCTTCACAAAACACCCGCCCACCCAAAAAAAAAAAATCTTTATGCGGTGAACAGGAAAAACATTCAAATGTGCCTTTGTTTTTTGGATTTAGCTTTTGTTGGCGTTTACACTGAACAGTTTATTGACTTATCTGTATTCAGTACAAGGGCCACATTATCAGCGCATGTCACCACTGTATAGTGACTAATACCACCATAATGTTACCAACCAAACCAGTATAACAAGACCAATATTACCAATAACAACAATATACAAGGACCAAATAATATCATCACATATCACTATTGTATAGTAACTAATACAATCAGACTATTAATGACCAAAATATATCAAGACCAATAATATTAATAACAATATACAAGAAAATAATAATACTGCCACACCCTGACCACATTTCTCCAAAATAACGATACGAAATAATACCATTGTACTGTCACTAAATATAAAACATAACACTAAGACCCCTATTATCACCATAAATTGACCATATAGTGGTAGATACCAGTTGTACTCAGGTTCCGCAGTCATATAAGTGATTACAGTGCAGTTACTCTCAGGTGATGTCTTACCCAATGAGAATTGTTCTCTTACCTATTCCTTCTCCATCTAGTCGAGCCCACTATGACATATTCTCTAATGGGAGTCATTATCTTTCACTTTTCTTCTGCAGTCCAGACCGCCATGATGATTTCTCCCGGCCACGACTTGTCTCTGCGGAAGTTATCACACAATCACATTAGACTCCTCATTTTTCCAGCCCTTCCCTCCCAATTCCCACCCCGTAGGTTTATAGAGCCCACCAGTAGATAAGAAGGTACATAGTCTCCCCCCAGGTGGCAGGTAGGTATATAGAGACTCCCAGTAGATAGCTAGATATATAGGGCCCCCTTAAGTAGGTGTATAGTGCTCCCTCTAGTAGGGGTTAGTCAGTAGATATATTTTTATATATATGGCTAGTCAATAGATATATAGGGCCCCCTTCAGTGGATATATATATATATATATATACTTACATATCTCTATATATATGGCTAGCAGTAGGTGTATAGGGCCTCCTTTAATGAGTAGGTATATATAGGACTAGCAGTAGGTGTATAGGGCCTTCTTTAGTGGGAAGTTATATATAAGGTAGCAGTAGGGCCTCCCTTAGTGGCTAGGTATACATAGGGCTAGCAGTAGGGCCTCCTTTAGTGGATAGGTGTATATATAGGGCTAGCAGTAGGGCCTCCTTTAGTGGGTAGGTATATATAGGGCTAGCAGTAGGGCCTTCTTTAGTGGGTAGGTATACATAGGGCTAGCAGTAGAGCCTCCTTTAGTGAGTAGGTATTTATAGGGCAAGCAGTAGGGCCTGCTTTAGTGGGTAGGTATATAGGACTACCAGTAGGGCCTACTTTAGTGAGTGGGTATATAGAGGGCTAGCAGTAGGGCCTCTTTTAGTGAGTAGGTATACATAGGGCTAGAAGTACCGCCTCCTTTAGTGGCCAGGTATATATAGGGCAAACAATAGGGCCTCCTTTAGTGGCCAGGTATATATAAGTCAAGCAGTAGGGACTCCGTTAGTGAGTAGGTAGACAACACCCCCATCAAAAATAAAAAAAAAATAACACTCACCTCTCTCCAGTTCTTCCGCTGTACAATTCTTTCAGAATCCGGAGTGGGTGGCTGACATCATCATGCCACCTGCTCTGGATGCTGCTTCCGACGCGTACTAGGCCACAAGCCTAGCAATAGACTTGTGGCCTAATACAGACAGCGGAGCAGAAGCCGCAATGACATCATCGCATTGCGCCACTTGTGCTGCTGCCTATAAAAGTTGCAAGCCTATTACAGAGGGCTCAACGGCTGGGACCGAAGGGTCTCAGCCATTGTGCCTGCTCCACGGTGATTTGCTGCATCGCTGGGTCTATGTGACCCAACAATGCAGCTTGTGGCGAGTGGGCCTTTGATCCTCGCTTGCTCAGGGGCCCGGTCACTTCTGCGACTGCTGCGACCCCTGTAGCTAAGCCACTGGCAACCACTACTATAAATCCACTATGCAGAAAAGACAAAAAAATAATCCTTCAGCACAGCCAAACACAAATGAAACAGAAACACTAGTGCAAGTTGTAGAGGCTGTAGTGCAAAAAGCAAAATCTTCAACAGGAAATAAGACACAGCAGAACCCACCAGGACTAAACCCCATGCAAACACTCAATCTATAGAAGATTTTAAACTGCATTACTGTGAGTAAAATTGTTTTTTTGTGTGTGCATATTTTGATAAAATTTTGTATGCACTACAGTCACAACAGCATATGCCTATGTTTCTGTTTAATTTGTGTTTGCATGTGCTGGCTAATTTATGTCTTTTTTGTATAGAACTTTATTCCTGACAGAAGATGAAGTCATAAACCAAGTGACAAGATTTGCATACAAAATTGTCTCTTGAAATAAATGTGGATTGTTGTAGCTGCAACCAGCTAGATCCTGGCCACAATTTCATCTGACATTTGATACATCCCCTGGTTTTCCGACTTGCCTCCAAAAGAACTGGACTTGCTACAAGAAAATCCCCAGGTTGCAGTCCCCTGAGTGTCCACCAGTTGGCAGCTACAAGTAACAGGAAATCATTATAAGACCAGAGGTGAAGTACCAAATGGCAGCATGAACAATTAGAGCAAACCAACAGCTGACCAGAAATGCAACGCCAAAGCAGGAAAGCAGGAAAGCAATGTAGATAACCAAGCAAGGGTGGCATGGTCACATGACTGGCAGGTATCAATTATACTATGCGAGCTATACCAGACACCATATTTTTGACAGGTTCATTCATTCAGGCGCTTTACACTAATTTAATATGCTTTAAATCTGGCACGACGGGGCCTCTTTTCTGACATGTCACCCCTTGTGTTTGCAGTGAGCTCTAAACTTTAAAGGAGTCCAAACATAAAATAAAGGAAGGCATAATTCAAAGAGGATACAATTTAAAGGAGTCGATTATATAGTTCCTACTATGAGTGAATAGACTTCATTTTAGTTTAAGAGCATCCATCTTAGAACTATAAGAACTTTTTGTATGTCTGGAAGATGCCTTCTCTGATCTGTAATAGACATCTGTAGTATTAATGGACACCTTATCACTGGAGGAAGAGTAAGCACTTCTTGCTTTCTAGACTGTAATTTGTACCCTTGTTGGCATAAAGTCCGTCATGTATGATCATGTTTAATTCTGATATAAAAAGCTGCTTTACAACAATAAAGCTGAGTCATTCTCTCAGATGGAACCATGTGCTATGTTATATCTTTTGCATTGTTAGAATGATTCTCTGGAGTGGGACCACCTGTACTCAAACTAGGGCATGTCATAATTTGGAATTGTGGGAGTATAATTAGTGGGGTTAATTTCTCCTACACTACTATGATGTATGATACAGTATTGAATGAAGTGCATGGTAATCACAGATTGAATTGTATAAGGAGTTCTTAATATATAAGACATTTTAAATACTGTGTCTTTATTTTAACAACAAAATATGGTCAGCAAAATATAAAAGGTTGACGGTCGGTTTACAGACGGTTTTCATATTTGAAAACCGTCTGCTAAACTGACTGAAAACCCATGCCATGGGGACATGCCCTTAAGAAGAAGCACCTATATCAATGACCTAGTGCCTAGGTGTAGCTAGAGTATATTTAACAAATAATTGTAGACTAAGCCCATGCTACCAAAATATTTAAAATGGCACAGGGCCCTGAGATAAATGTAGCTTGAACAATTAGATCGTATATTGAAATAAAGAAGTAGTTAATTTTCCTAGACATACATCACTTTAACAGTAACATCACAAAGTTTAATTGACCACGAAAGAACATGAAAAGGCCATGTTATCTTCCAGTGGTTATTTGAAAGAAAAGTCCTTTAACGTTAAAGTCAGCATTGCATTAGTTGATTACACAACCTTTCTCAGTACT